>JACCIX010000786.1:0-150479 GCA_025506515.1 Flaveria trinervia
GCAAGCTCAGCTCATGGTCATTCACCAACGACTCCGTCGCATCGTTGTGCAAACTCGTCGGAGTTTCATGCTGGAACGAGAAGGAGAATCGTCTGATCTCCATCCAGCTGCCGGAGTTTTCACTCTCCGGTGAGTTACCGGAGTCGCTACAGTACTGTCGTTCGTTACAGTCGCTCGATCTGTCCAAAAACTCGATCTCCGGCTCCATTCCGAAGCAAATCTGCACGTGGTTGCCGTACTTAGTGACGCTAGATCTCTCCGGTAACTCGTTGTCCGGAAGCATTCCGCCGGAGATTCAGAACTGTAAGTTTTTGAACAATTTGATTTTATCTGATAACAGTTTTTCCGGTGAGATTCCGTACCAGATCGGGCAGCTCGAGAGGCTTAAGAAGCTGGAGCTTTCGAACAACGAGTTATCAGGTTCGATTCCTAACGATTTATCTCGATTTGAATCTGAATCGTTCGTCGGAAACGATGGATTATGTGGCTCACCGCTCGATTCGAAATGCGGACGTTTAAATAACAAAAACTTAGCGATTATTATCGCCGCCGGAGTTCTCGGCGCCGCCGCGTCGTTGTTCCTAGGGTTTGCGATCTGGTGTGGTTCTTCCTTAGAGGTGATCGGAAAAGTAAGGGCTACGGCGGTGAGGATGGCGGTGGTGGAGATCGGAGCAATTGGGTTGATAGGTTGAGAGCTTATCGTCTTGTTCAGGTATCATTGTTTCAGAAACCGATTGTTAAGATCAAATTGAATGATATTCTAGCTGCTACCAACAATTTCAATCATAACAACATTGAGATCACCACAAGAACAGGGGTTTGTTATAGAGCAATGTTGCAGGATGGTTCTGTGCTTGCGATTAAGCGATTGAATGCGTGTAAGATCAATGAGAAACAGTTTAGGTCTGAAATAACAGATTGGGGCAACTTAGACACCCGAATTTAGTCCCTTTGTTAGGGTTTTGTGTTGTTGAAGATGAAAGGTTTTTAGTGTATAAACACATGCCGAACGGGAGCTTGAATTCACTTTTGTATGGCAATAGTAGTGGTGTTGATTTGGACTGGCCACTTCGGCTCAAAATTGGTATAGGTGCAGCCGGTGGGTTAGCTTGGTTGCACCATGTTTGTGAACCACCATATCTTCACCAAAACATAAGCTCAAATGTGGTTCTTGTGGATGATGATTTTGAGGCTCGGATAATTGATTTTGGATAGCTAGGCTCGTGGGCACTCGTGATTCCAACAATAGTTCATTTGAAAATGGTAATTTGGGTGAGTTTGGTTATGTGGCTCCTGAGTATTCAAGCACCATGGTGGCTTCAATGAAAGGAGATGTTTATGGTTTTGGGGTTGTTCTTTTGGAACTAGCAACAGGTCAGAAGCCACTTGAGGTAAATAACGGGGAGGAAGGAGGGTATAAAGGTCATTTGGTGGAGTGGGTTAATCGGCTTGCGGGTTCAGGAAGAAGTAAAGATGCCATTGACAAATCTTTAAGAGGAAAAGGATATGATGATGAAATCATGCAGTTCTTAAGGATTGCTTGTAGTTGTGTTGTTTCCAGGCCTAAAGAGCGACCTTCTATGTATAATGTCTACCAATCTTTGAAAAGTTTGGCCGGTGCACACGGGTTTTCAGAACAATTTGATGACATTCCTGCAAAATATGCAAAACAAGATCATCAGCACAAAGATTAGGCTTTCAAGAAGGTACAATCTACTATATTAACTCGAAGATTTATGCTATTTGTTATGTGCTTTGGTGCTAGTGTTCTTGATACTGTTTGTATTATTATCTGATTGGTTGTAGCATGATTTAGTTTAGAGAACTATCATAGTGAAAAGCTTATATTGGTATCAATATCATTGAATTGCTTCCTAATGTGAATTTTTTGTTTTTAAATTTTCTCATATATTTATCCCATTTTTAAGAATGTGCAATCCTTATCTGATTGGACTGGGATATATGTGGTTCCATATCTGATATAAATGCATATAGATATCTAGAGATCTCGAGCTGACAAAATAAGTGGGTCGGACGTGTTGGTAACTGTTTGAAACATGCTCGTGTCGAAGCATATAAGTTTTAATACGGGCCAAAACGGGTTGGGTTGGCCCACAAACATATTTATTCCACTGTATAAAAATGACTCCTCATCACAGGTGGGTCTATGTGTAAGCTAGATATGTTAAGCTTCAAGTTTTATTAACAAAATTGTTACTTTTAGTTAAAATATGCATAGGCATCCCCTTTGTATGATAATTATAGCTCGATCTAGGCTCGTTTAACTTAAAATATTTGAGCTTATATTCTTTGTTTGGAGCTCTAGCTTAAGAACCCCCTGAGCTTTTAATAATTACTAAAACTATCCCTCCACTTTTCATATGATCAAAATAAGTACTTTTTATGAACAGTGGCTTTATTTCTGAAAATGAAATATTCCTAAACTAAAGGAAAGAAGAAAAGGTGTTCACCTTTTGGCTTTTACATACTCCAATCAATTACTATTTGATACCATCAACAACTTCCAGCAAATGATACGCTCCACATAATAGTTTCCACTTTTTAAACTTCTTTTCATATGGGGAATTTCCCAACATAAATTATATAAATAAATACCCATGTGGATCTCAGTTTACATCACTCAAATCCACTTCTAACATGATATATGATTATAGTCAAAAGATACAGTTCTCCATGTGAGAAGTTTAAGCAATGATCTGAAACTTCCTCAAGCTCTCATCATTCTACCCTATCTGATGGTAGATCTAGGTAGTGACGGACCTATAAATTTCTTTTACTGGATGTTCGAGAAAAAAATATTTATATTAAGAAGATGATACTTAATTCAAGTTGAGCCGGGGTTAGCCCGAGCTCGAGTCGTTACAAATCAAGTCAGCTCGACTTAGAACAACTTACATACTAAACTGATCTAAACAAAGAGCTTGAACTCAACTTGGTTTCTAACCGAGCCTGTTTAGGTCCACCTGACTTGGGTTGGCTCTGGTAGCGTTTGTTTGTTTCTTTTTTTTTTGACTAATATAAGTTATGTACAACATTAGTAGGGTTGGGGTCGTTGTCAACCCACTGGGCCCATTTGAAACGACTGGAACAAGTCTAGAGAAAATGGGGAAAATGAAAAAAAGATGACGTGTCAACCACGGAAATTGAAGAAAACGGGATGACTCTCTCCGATATATGAATATGATCACATCCAATTAAAACTCCAAATGCACCAATTCAAGTGTTTTGTTAAAAAGTGTGATACACAAATTTAAGCCTTAAGGGAACATTACGGAATAGTTTTACATGTGACATGTGTTTATTTTGAAATAAACTAGTAGGAAAGGTATCGGAATACCATTTGAAACCATAGATAATGACACAATTTTAAGAATCTTGCCCACAGCTCCCCCTTTATTATGAAGCACGCAATCGAGGAAAATGGGATGAAGATCAGGTTTTGTAGTTACTTCATTTAGCAAATTCTCTAAACGAAATCATACCCAAAAAGTAACGGCTTTCGTTGTCCAAACCGGGCAATAATAAACGCGTTATTCGGATAAAGTTTCGAAATTATGATAAAGTTTCATGATTTGGAAAAATGCTGCATTTTTTCTTTACTTTGCCTTAGTTTGTCAATGTGACAGCTCAAGTATCAATTTCCCACCATAGTCCATAGTTGGAATCAGGTACTATACTTGTTATTATATACCACTTTTTTATTTAAAAAAGTTGTTTTTTCCAACTTTTTTTCATATACCAAATTTCCCAATACACCTTATATAAATACCCATGTGGGTTTTCATTTATATAACTCAAATGCCCTTCAAACATGACATTTAATTATAACCACAAGAGGAGATCCCCATGTGAGAAGTTTACACAAATGATGAAAAACATCCTCAAGCTCTCATCATCCCCACTCTTAGGTACTGATGCTAGATCAAGCAGTTCTCATCCTCCACCACCTCCACATCACCTCCCGAAGAAACGACCCAAAAACACGACCCCGAGACCGCCTCATAGCAGCCGCTTGGTCGGTTTAGATGCAGGAGATGACTCATCTTTCATCAAGATTGAGGGAAATGATCATTTTGACAATGGAAGAGCACATGAATATATGCAAAGGGGTGAGCTAAACAATTCGGTCATAAATCTTAAGGCGTCAGATTATATAAGGAGGTTCCATGAGAGGAACAAATATGACTCATGACCCCGCCTCCACCACAAGCGCTACAACATCACTGTTACTGCTACCGCCACCACTGTCACCACATCTTTATCGAGGTTGGATGTTCTTCAAGTGATTATTATTGGTTGTCTTGAAATGATTTTTCGTGTTTTATGAATGTTATCAATTCGAGTTTTGGTTTGCAAGGTTAGAAACTATGAGAGTTGCATCTATAGCCATTAAAATCGTGAATTATATATATCATATGTAAAGCTTTCTGTCTTTTGTTAGAATTAGCCACGATGATTGTTTTGTAATTGAAGATATAAGAACAATGATGATTCATGTACTTATCATTGTTGTAATGGTGCTGCATATAAAATAAATTTTGTGATTCTGATACTAGAAATCTATCATAACTCATAACTTAGCAAACAAATAATTCAAAAGTACACCATATTATAACAAAAAAATGATAGACATATGATAGTATTAAGGATAAAGATGTTACTAAATCCGTATTTTTAAAAGAATTGTTAGCAATTTAAAATCCGTATTTGTTTGAGATAGACAGAAAATCCGATTGTGGACTATATATTTTCAAAATCCGTATTTTTTTAAAAAATTGTTAGCAATTCAATTGCTAAAAAAAGTCAGTCAATAAACCGTAACAAATCAGATTACCCACATCCATATTTACTAACGGCCAACTAGCAACAAATTTTCATCTCGAAAAGCCTTTGCTGGTTTGGCTATTGGTGATAATTCTTTGTTTTTTACCGACCTTAACCATACAATTATACAATATTTATAGATACTAAATATTTCTTTTGCCACTTGTCATCTTTATAAACTATCTTTTTGACACTTATCATTTTTTTAAACATTCTTACTTTATTTTCCCTCTAAAAGTATATTAAAGTAATTTAAGCACTCAATTATTTCTCTTTTTTCATAAAAATTAATTTGGTCAATTAATACATTTTTATCTCTCATCTACATTTTTTTAAAATCAAACTATATTTTTAAAAATAAATTTTATTAAGAAAATTATAATTCATATATTTTCTAAAACATTGAACCTTTTGAAACAAAATATTTTAAATCAGTCGTTTTTGTAAATAATTATAAAAAATATGGAATTTTTTAAAAGTAGTTTTATTAAAACAATCAGAATAATTAGAAACTTGATATTTTAAATAACAAGATTTTTATAAACAATAAATTTTTATAAGAAAATATTAAAACAAATATTTAAAAATAAAACTATTTAGATAAGAGAGTTAAAAATAGTATAATTGTTTTATCTATTGAACAAGCACGTATATATAATTTTATACATATCTTATATTAAATATTGTATTATAACTTTTTGTGTTTATTACTAAATATAATCCGTTTAATTAATGAGTTCTAGACTATCTATTATCTATATATCTATCTATCTATAACCTAACTATTTTTATTTACTTGAAAAACTATTGATATGCAATTATAATCATATTTTATATTCAAACATGGTTTTATAATTCATAAATTTTTATTACTAATTATTTATTATTTTATTTTATCAACCCGTGTAATACACGGGATACTAACCTAGTGTTATAATATGACAAAATATGATATGATTTATGATCTTTGAACGTTTTACAATATCATTTAATATGATAAGCTAGATGCGGCATAATATAACACAATCTATTGTGGTACAATTTCGTGTTGTAATGTTTATTTGATGTTATCATAATGTAATTAACATAATATTATTATAAAATAGTAGAATATTAATTTTTATTTTAGTATAATTCAACGTAGCGTAATCTATCTATACTAATAAAAGAATGTTTTCTTATGCCACTTGCCATAATTCTAGAGCTTCTAAATTTTATTTTTCTACTCCTCTCTTCTAATAAATATCAAATTAAAGAAAAATGATATATTTAATACTTTTCATATAAAAATAATTTTTATTAAATTAAGAGAAAAGATCTTTCTACAAATTCAATTTGTAAAGAAATAATTTTTTTATAAAATAATACTTTTTAAAAAAATATCAAACTTTTAAAAAATACAATATATTTTAAAACCTGTGACTTTTAAAAAAATAAAATTCTTATGAAACAAAATTAACTAAATTTAAAATTTATAATACATAAATTATTAAAAAAAGAAAATGTCACAAAATAGTAACCAAGTTTCAAAAGTGTTCTAATTTAGTCACTCATTCATATTTTTCTCAAACTGAACCACCAAATGATCAAATTGAGTCATTACCAAATTTTATTATGACAAGAAAGTAATGATGGAAAAGATGTAAGAGTCAGAATTTTCAATATATAAAATTATATTAAAAAATAAAAAAACATGTTATTATGAAAAAAATAAAAAAATGTCTAAAATTTACGTCAACGTTCTATATCAACATCAAAAGATAAACAAAATATTTTCTAACTGAATCCAAAAGTATAACATGCTAAAAAATATGTTATGACTTTTAATTTGTATAAAATATAAAAACTGAGTGATTTAATTGGAACACTTTTAAAACTTAAGTTACCTAATTCGAACACTTTTGAAAGTTGGTTACTATTTTACAAAGTTAACCCTAAAAATTAATGAATTATAAAATAATCTTTTGATATAAGATCACATTAAGTACAAGTGATAAAATGAAGATATCATTTTTTAAATTTTTGTTTAGTTTTTTTTTGTTTTTCTAAAAAAATTAGTTTTTAAACAAATTGTTTCAAACAAATCATTTTAAAAAATGTCATTTTTAATAGTGATAACTTTGTAAAATAGTAACCAACTTTCAAAAGTAGAAAAATAACTATTTAATATCAAAAGATCATTTTATAATTCATTAATTTTACCCAATTAAACTTTATCTAATAGTCCGTTAACATTTTAAATAATTTAACTAAATAAAGAATCAACGGATTAGCGATTATAGAGGTGGGCATAAAAACAGGTTTTGACCTGACCTGGAACCGGGTACGGGTAGTACCCGATGGGAGGTGTACCCGGGTTGGACCGTTTAAACCCACAGGGTTGGAACCGGTTTTAGATTTAGTTTTTTTAGCGAACCTGACACGAACCCGAACCGAACCGGTTGGGGTATTGAACCCGATATTGGACAGACATACAAGAAAAGAAAAGAAGAAGAAGGAACAAAAAATGTTTGGGCCACAATACGATCTAATTGAAGACCCACCAGATTATTTGAAGATTACCAGAGTCAAGCATCCTATTCGACCACCATGAGTGGTTGCAGATATGGTCTGGCTGAAAACCTAAAACTTAGCGCTATTCGGGAGGCAACCCGAAATTAAATTTTTATGCTTTTATGTTTAATGTGTTTGTTTAAGTAGTTTGTGTTGTCAATTAGTGGTGTTATTATTATTATTATTATTATTATTATTATTATTAGTATTATTATGTGTTGGGAGTGGTTGTTTTTATGTTTGGGCCGATTTGGGTTGAAAAGTCGTTGTGTTGATTGATTGGATAATTGATTTTAAAGAAATCATACACTTAACCTACATGCCATACATTGGGGACAATGTATCCCAAATACGGGGATGAGGGAAAGAAAAATGTGAAAAATTTTCGTTTTTTTAGCAATCCAATCAGGCTTAAAAACAATAGTTAACCATTCCAATTGATTCCTACCGTGTTCAAAAGTAATGGTTATTAGTTATGGTCTAATTCCAAAAGAGCATAATAATTATGGTTAGTAAGGTTTTTAGAAAATGTTAAGAATTACTGAATTGTGGTTAACAAGCTATTGGTGTAATAAATTCATGCACACATCGGCATCCCATATTTCCTAACTTGGTGAGATGTTGAAGCCTACTAGATTGTTAGTTCATATATAAAACCTATTTTATTTGTTGAGTGTAGCCCGTATGACTCTTTGTTTTAGAACTTGTGTGATTTGATGCATGCTAAGACGGTGACTTGATAAATGCACATAGATGATAGAGGCAATCTAGGACTCCATTTCCTTTCAAACTATTTATGTGCCTTACCAGTCCCTAAAATTTCCCCTAGTAACCATTTTGAGCCTTAAACCATTTCTTTTATTACAACCACACAATTAGAACCCAAACTAACCCATTTACCACTGATGATGACATTTCTAGTGTAGCTGATTTGTGATACTAGTCCATAAAAAGAGAGAGAGAGAAACAAAGAAAAATGCAAAAATACTAAGTATGGGATAAATGTGTACTCATGGTTGTTTTATTTTTAGTAGTACTTATTTTAATAAAAATATCAACAGTGATATTTACCTTGATTATTTTAGCCACGTTCACAGCCAAACATTCATACCCGAACCTAAGCTCAAAACCAATAAGTCCTTTTGATGTGTGCATTATTAATGTATTATTATGTAAGTTTGATCATCACTCAAGCATATGATAAAAAAGTTTCATACGTGGACCTTTTGAGTGATTTATTGGTGCAATTTTCATCAATTCAGAAATAAATCGAGCGGAGTGAAAATAGTGAGGGGTGTGTTGCATGAAAATAAAAACCAAAAGCCTATTAGGTTTAATTAGGAGGATTCTATTTTGAAATAAATGTAACATGCTTTACTTGCTAAACAAACACGATTGTTGTAATTCTAGAATGGGGTATGACTTTGGACCATATCTAAGACATAGTAAGGGACCTTGCTTTATATATTGTTGTTTAGTGTTTCAAACTGATTTGCTTGAGGGCAAGCAAAGGTTAAGTGTGGAGATGTGATGTGAGTGTGTTGAAATATTATTTTAAGTGTCTAAATGTTAAATATTAAGTTTGATTGCTCGTATTATACATTTGATCATGTTGAATAGGTTAACTAGGAGTTTGAAGTGACTTTATAGGTAAAATAACCAAGTTGGAAGCTTTCATGGTGAAACAAGGCGTTGGAGGGATCAAGAAACGAAGATTCAATATGCAGCAGAAACGTTTCCACTGTAACCTACTACAGCCACCGTAGGCTACACCAGTATTAGCAAAAAAACAGTAGAATACCCCCCAGTGTAGGCTACGCTGGCTGGCGTAGCCTACGCTAGAGCCTATAGAATCACCTATAAAAATTGCATTTTTTTAGGTTATGAAAACCACTTGCCTCCCATTCGACCTAGGACGATTTGAGACGAATTTTGGGTGTTTCTAGACCTGTGATTCACTATTCTACATCGTTTTAACACCATTCAATCATCTGGGATACAATTCAACAACGATTTTGAAGATCATTCAAGAACAATGAACGGCTAAACTTCTTGTGATCTACTTCGGGTAATGGGCTTTGTGTAATTAGGTTCTCGTTTTTGTTAGACTTGCGTTGGATTGAACTTTAGAACCCTTTAAGTTCTTTTATAAGTTTAACTTGTGTTTTGATTATTTAAACAATTATGTTGGTTGACCTTTATTTGAATGTTGTATGATCTTGCGCGAATCATATGGTTGTAAAATTTTGATTACTAATTGAATTAGTATTGTGTATTAAGACCTGTTAAGTCTTGATTATCATTATCACTTAATCATTACACATATAGATCCCGATAAGGATTTTCTACCAAGTTGAACTAAACAATTACTGAAAACCAAACTTTAACCCTGAAGTGGATTATTCTTTCTCATAATTGTCTTCTTAATCAAGTTTAATCATTTGCAATTTGTTTTCTTATTTATTTGCTTAATCATTCCAAAAATCCAATTTTTACAGACAAGAGGTAGTAGTTTAAGTAATTTGATAATTTAGTTAATCGTTTCTAATAAATTAAGTTACAATACACCGGCCACTAATTCCACGATGATCGACAACCCTACTTACCCTAACTAGTTTAAGGTGAATCGTAACATACATTGTAACATTATATTTGATTGGTACTTCGACATCGATCACCCTCTCGATTAAACATGCCTATGTTCAGATCCGAAAGGATTGTGTAAAATTAAACATTTAATAAACGGGTCTAAGAACTATATCCGGTCTAAGAACCAGTTGCAAGATTGTGGTTTAGTAACTTCTCATTAAAATAATTATGGAATTTCATAATAATTAACATACATCATTGATCAATCTAATGTAGGATTGATCAATCTAATGTAGGGATGCAAGAATTTTAGCTTTTTTTTTTTTTTTTTAAAATTCAAGACCCCTTATGAAAAGTATAATTGTAAGTAGAAGTTAAGAATTGCAAGAATTTTGGCTTTGTTTTCACCGGAGATAATGAAGGCTCCCATTGCAACTCAACGTGAAGCAGACCATTTCCAACGTTATACAAATTGTTCATATGTTTTTCTTTTACCACATCATCAACTTGTATATCCACATTACCAAGATTATCCTAGTCAAAATTAAGCATCTATTAATTAATCACATTAATATAATTATAAATCATAAATAACTCAATTAAAACTAAATGAAAATTAATGTGCTTACCTTTACATTATTGCCCCACGTTGAATCAGCCTCAACTGTCAAATGCAATATCGCCTTTGCCGGCTTCTCTATCGTAAACTTAAACGTTTGTTCCCATATCGGATTTTGATTATATTTCACCTTCTGTCAAAACAATCCAAATTAAAAGAATTGAAAAACTGTATTAGTGAATAATTTTTTCTATACAATCAATTATTGACTACCAGTCTACCAGATCTTTGATATAGATAGATTATAATATGGTACATACTCATATGCAAGAATCTTCTCGTCAAAATCATCACAAAACCCCAAGAGAGAGACGATGTTTTCATGTTTGTAAAGAGAGAGTGTTATAATCTCTTTCCAAAACTCTGGATCTCCTTGACCGAATCGGCGATCCAAACGCTTCAAAGCAACAATCACGTTCCCATCGTAACACGCAATCATTCCCTTGTATACTTTCCCGAATCCTCCTCCCCCAATGCAACTTTCATCCGCAAAGTCGTTGGTTGCTGATTTTATAGCTTCTAACTGTATTTGAAGGTGTTCAAACTCTTTTATGTGAGCCATTATATGATAGAAAAAATGAGAGCTCAAAAATCTTATACTTGTTGAGATTGAAGGGGGTATGTATATAACAATAGATGAGCAGGCATCTTTACCAACCACTAGTCAATCGTCAATGCCATTATAATATTACATATCTCCATCTGTATAATAAACCATATTGTCAACTTGACATAAATATGTTTTTAATTATATTAAATTCTGGTATGAATATATTCAAAAGTTTGTCACAATAATCATAATTTTGTTTGGTAGTGTATGAAGAAGCAATGCATGTTCGTTGTTAAAAAAAAGCTTTGAATTTGAGTATGTTAAGGAAACAATCCTGAATCTGCAAAGAAGATGCAACTCACCTATGATCAGACTTTTCAAACAAATTTCAGTACATTTCTACACGTTTGTGTGCGTGAATGCATATAAGAAGGTGCATAAGGAAAAAAGTGTTGGGAGGTTTAGTTAGAAATGAAAATGGTGTCATCAATGTAAACTCAAATACAACACACGTTAGTGCTTGGATTGATACAAACACTACTTGTTTAACATAGTTTTTTTTGTTATTTTACATGTTGTGGTATTAGTGATCTAAAAATACAAATGTATATCCTAAAACACACGTGTATAAAACATCACGTCTAAACTATAAAGTATCTTGTCTATTAGTTTTTAAATTTTAAATTTATAAACTACCCAACAATAGATAATGACACAATTTATAAACTGTAAAGTATCTTGTCTATTTTTAAAACATCACGCTATGAAGAGGTAAACTGTTTGCCTGCCTCAATTAGAGGAGAGGCCCACAGTATATAGATATAATATTTACACATAAGTACAAGAAAAATAGATAAATTACAACTAAAACATATAACTAAGTAATGTTGACATCCCCCGCAAGCGAAACGGTGGTGGACCAACACGAAGTCCGGACCGCAGAAACGTAAACTTAGGTCTTGGAAGACTTTTGGTGAAAATATCCGCCACCTGTAGCTTGGTTGGTACAAATTTCGTGTCAAGTTTTCCCGAGGATACCAATTCACGGATGAAGTGATAGTCAAGATCTATGTGTTTGGTCCGCCTATGAGAGACAGGATTCTGTGTGAGGAAGAGTGCATTGCGATTGTCACATACAAGAGTTGGCCTGTCAGGAGGAATAGCATGTAATTCTCGAAGGAGATGAGTAATCCAAACGATTTCTGTCGCTGTGTTAGCCATGGCACGATACTTGGATTCACAACTTGATCTAGAGACAGTCGGTTGCTTTTTAGCACTCCATGAGACAGGTTTCCACCAAGAAAAATAGAGTATCCATAGGTTGGTCGGTCTAGAGAAGGTTAGACCAAAATCCAAAGTTCCCTTAACATACCTAAAGATCCGTTTGACACTTTGAAAGTGAGTGGTGGTGGGAGCTTGAAGGAATTGACTGACTTGATTTACAACATACAAAATATCAGGACGAGTGATGGTTAAGTATTGTAAAGTGCCAACTAGTGATTTGTAGTGAGTTGGGTCTGGAAAAGGATCACCGGAAGTGGCAAAGGATTCATGAGCAGCTAAAGGGGGTATGAACAGGTTTGGAATGAAGAAGGCCGACACGATTGAGAATTTCAGTGGCATACTTCGATTGTGACAGAAATAGGCCACTGGTAGAGCGAGTAACCTCAATTCCAAGAAAGTAGTTTAAATCACCAAGATGTTTGATAGCAAATTCATTATTGAGACGAGTGATGAAGGCTTCCATGACCGCATTGTGATTACCAATGAGAATGAGATCATCAATATAGATAATAAGATACATGATGCACGATTCACGTTTAAAGATATATAGAGGTGTCGGCACGACTGCTAGAAAAGCCATTTTGAAGAAGAAAGGAACTGAGACGGTGAAACCAAGCACGAGGTGCTTGCTTGAGACCATATAAGGCTTTGTTGAGTCGAAAAACATGATCAGGATAATGAGGATCAGAAAACCCAGGAGGTTGTTCCATGTACACAAGTTCATAAGTTGGCCATGTAGAAACGCATTGTTAACATCCAACTGGTGAGTTTTCCAATTGTTGATGACTGCCAATGATAGAACAATACGAATGGTAGAAGCCTTGACAACAGGGCTAAAGGTATAAGAGTAGTCGATGCCAGGGATCTGACTGAATCCCTGGGCGACCAAACGAGCTTTGTAGCGGCTAACCACTCCAGTGGAATGTGGTTTTATACGAACAACCATTTAGAACCAACAACATTCTGATTTTTCGGTCGAGGAACCAAAGTCCAGGTATTGTTGTTTCTCAGGGCAGTTAATTCACGATGCATGGCATCAACCCAGTGTTGACGTTTAGCAGTAGATTTGAAGCCCTTGGGTATCGATGCATGCAAGTTTTCAAGGTTATCAACCTGAGATAGATCTGCCCGATGTTTGGGTTTAAATATTCCACCTTTGGACCGGGTTTGCATCGGATGGGTTGAGGTGATGACGGGATTGGAGGATGGAACGTCTTCAGGAACAACCAAGGGGTGGTGCGGATCAAGTGGGGGTGGGGAAGCGGTTTCAGTGGGTTGTGTTTGTGACGGCGGAGTGGTGGCAGTAGGCAGTGATTCCGGTTGTGGAGGTGGAGGGATTAAGGTGGGGACCGTAGGTGGTGGGTCTATGGGTTGGGAAGTAGTAGGTCCATTGCTATTGTTGGATTCAAGGCAGAGGTCACATGGTGAGGAAGTTGGATCTTTGGTTCGAGCCATGGTTGAGTTCTGTGATGGGGTGGTTTTGATATTAGGAGAGGCCAAGGAGCAGTCCTCAAGAAAGGTGTGCAAGGGGAGTTGACTTAACTCAGTAGAGGAAGTGTGGCCAGAGAATGGAAACGTATATTCATCAAATCGAGCACGACGAGTGATGAATATTTTCGAAGTAGTCGGATCAAGGCATCGGTACCCTTTGTATTGAGAGCAATAACCCATAAAAATGCACGGTATGCTACGAGGAGCAAGTTTATGATCCGCATAGTCACGAATGTAGGGATAGACTCTCTAAGCAAACGCACGAAGATTGTGATATGATGGTTCTTGAGAAAAGAGCAACTCAAACGGAGATTTTCCTTGCAAGATTTTGGAAGGGATTCGATTAATGAGATAGGCAGCAGAACTGAATGCTTCAACCCAATAGGCTGACGGCACATATCCATTGAACATCATACCCGGTTTCGAAATATCTTAAGTTTACATGATAGTTGAGTTTGAACAAATTTAAGAAAGATTGGTAGAATTGTTTGAAATTCAGATTTGGTGCGTAGGGGATAAAACCAGGAAAATCACGAGAAATCATCAACAAAGATGACATAATAGCGATAGTTATTAACTGATGTTACGGGAGAAGGTCCCCATAGTCGCAATGAACCAAATCTAAAGGATCTGATGCACGTTTGTTATTAGTTTCAAAAGATAAGCGATGTCCTTTAGATAATTGGCACGGGGTACACATGACCGGTTTGGGTAACAAAGAAGTCACACGTAATCGGTCTACTTTATTTAAGAACAAAATTGTATCACATGGCCTAATCGGTTGTGCCATAATTCAAAAGAGGCTGGAGATAAATGTCCACGGGTCGCCAGGAGAGCATGGGGAGAAGACTTAATAGAAAAGGAAGGGGAATAGAAAGGATCGATGGAAAGAGAAAAGGTAGGGAGTTAAGGGAAAGTAAAGGCTGATACAATATATAGATATAATATTTACACATAAGTATAAGAAGAATAGAT
The DNA here is from genome assembly GCA_025506515.1 of Flaveria trinervia. Classification (NCBI taxonomy): domain Eukaryota; kingdom Viridiplantae; phylum Streptophyta; class Magnoliopsida; order Asterales; family Asteraceae; genus Flaveria; species Flaveria trinervia. The sequence continues at coordinate 14,907 of JACCIX010000786.1, forward strand.
AAATTACAACTAAAACATATAACTAAGTAATGTTGACACACGCCTTAAGGGAACCTTACGGAATAGTTTTACATGTGACATGTGTTTATTTTTGAAGTAAACTAGTAGGAAAGGTATCGGAATACCATTTTGAAACCACAGACAATAAAGCAATTTAAGAATATTGCCAACAGTTTCCCCTTAATTATGAAGCACGCAATCGAGGAAAATGGGATCAAGATTAGGTTTTGTAGTTACTTCATTTAACAAGTTCTCTAAGCAGCCGAGACCACCTCCACATCACCTCGTGAAGAAACGACCCAAAAACAAGACCCCGAGACCACCTTGTCGCAGCTGCTTGGTCGGTTTAGATGCAGAGATAACTCATCTTTCATCAAGATTGAGGGAACTGATCATTTTGACAATGGAAGAGCACATGAATATATGCAAAAGGGTGAGCTAAACAATTCAGTCATAAATCTTAAGGCTTGGATTATATAAGGAGGTTCCATGAGAGGAACAAATATGACTCGTGACCCTGCCTCTAGCACCACCGTTACAACGCCACTGCTACTGCTACTGCCACCACCGTCACCACAACTTCATCGAGGTTGGATGTTCGTCAAGTGATTATTATTGGTTGTCTTGAAATGATTTTTCGTGTTTTATGAATGTTATCAATTCGAGTGTTGGTTTGCAAGCTTAGAAACTATGAGAGTTGCATCTATAGCCATTAAAATCCTGAAGTATATATATCATATGTAAAGCTTTCTGTCTTTTGTTAAAATTAGCCACGATGATGTTTTGTAATTGAAGATATAAGAAAAATGATTATCTATGTACTTATGAGTTATGATTGTTGTAATGGTGCTGCATATAAAAATTTTTGTGATTCTGATACTAGAAATCTATCATAACTCATAACTTAGCAAACAAATAATTCAAAAGTACACCGTATTATTACAAAAAAACGATAGACATATGATAGTATTAAGAATAAAGATGTTACATAAAAACCATTTATGATAAAAAGATTTCGAGTTTTCATGAGATCATATCAGAAATCAAATCGTTTATAGATTCTTTTATTCCAACACTTAGGTGAAATTGGTTACTATTCGATAAAGTTTTACCTATTTAAAATGATATAAAACATAGACAGCTATAAAAAAATTAAAATTTTTTTGGCAAGAGTTTTAGAGATAGACAGAAAATACGATTGTGGACTATATATTTTCAAAATCCAATTTTTATAAAATTTGTCAGCAATTCAATTGCTAACAAAGTCCGCCAATAAACCGTAACAAATCAAATTACCCACATCCATATTTACTAATGGCCAACTAGCAACGAATTTGCATCTTGAAAGGCCTTTACTGGTTTGGCTATCGGTAATACATCTTTGTATTCTACGGACTACTTAACCATACAATTATATGCTATAATATGACAGCTACAATATGATATGATTTCTGAACTTTGAACTTCATATAATAACATATAATATGATAAGCTAGATACGGTATAATATAACACAATCTATTATGGTACAATTTCGTGTTGTAATGTTTATTTGATGGTATCATAATGTAATTAACATAATATTTAATAGGGTTATTGGATTTTAATAATCCCAACTATTATTAATTGACCAGGATTAATTCCAACTCAGAAAATATATACAAATATTCTTAACTTTGAACTTATTTTCTTCAAATGATCCCTTACTAACTGAGAGTCAACCCTCGTTAATTTTTATTTATGAAATGAGATCAACTTTGAGCCTTTTTTCAACTCCAGCACCGCCTAGTGTTAATTAGGTCTGTTTTTCATTGTCTAACTTCCATCATCACCTAAAACCTATCTCCAACAGGTTCGGTGGTTCAAATTAGGAGATGGAGATTGACAGGTTTTTGGGTGTGGAAGTTTCAAATTGACGAACCTGATGATAGATTTCAACTCTTTGTTTAGTGTTTTAGCTACTAAAATAGTCCATGTCATCAAAAAACTAACAGGGTTAACTCTCTATTAGCAGGAGATCGTTAGAGGAAAATAATTCAAAGTTGAAAGTATGTGTAAACATTTACTGAGTTGTGATTAATCCCGACAAATAAATAAATTACTTGGGATTATTAAAATCTAATAACACTATTTAATATAAATTAGTATAATATTAATTTTTATTTTAGTATAATTCAATGTAAAGTAATATGACATACAATTATATTACAAGGTGCTAACTAATTATTTGTGTGTCAAAGCGTCTTTATCTCTACTTTATCTCTACAAGAACGGCGCGTTCCGAGGTGTGAAGTGGGAGAGAAGGGATGTCATAGTTGAACACTCAATGCATTATTTCTCTCAAATAGAAACAAAACTGAACACTAGCCATAACTCACAAGTCATAAGACTTGCTTTGATATCAGTAATCTATAAATATTAATAAAATAAGATTTCTTTCGCCACTTGTTATCTTTTTTAAACCAACTTTTTGATATTTGTCATTCTTTTAAACATTCTTACTTTATTTTCCCTTCAAAAGGATATTAAAGTAATTTAAACACTCAAACAATTTCTCCCTCTTCATAAAAATTAATTTGGTCAATTGATATATTTTTTCCTCTCATCTACATTTTAAAAAAAAATCAAACTATGTTTATAAAAATGAATTTTATTAAAAAATTAAAATTCATATCTTTTACAAAACATTGAACCTTTAAAAATAAAATACTTTAAATTAGTTATTTTTTAAATAATTATAAAAAATATGGAATTTTTAAATGAAGTTTTATTAAAACAAGCAGAATATTAGAAATTGAGTTTTTAATAGACAAGATTTTGTATAAACAATAAATTTTTATAAGAAAATCTTAAAAAAATATTTAAAAATGAAACTATTTAAATAAAGAGTTAAAAATAGTATAATTATTTTATCTTTTAAACAAATACGTATATATAATTTTATACATATCTTATATTAAAATATCGTACTGTAATTTTTAGTGTTTATTACTAACTATAATCCATTTAATAAATGAGTTTCTAGACTATCTATTTATCTATATATCTATCTATAACCTATCCATTGTTTATATACTTGAAATAGTTATTCATATGCAATATAATCATATTTTATCTTCAAACATGGTTTTATAATTCATAAATTTTTATTATTAATTATTTATTTTTTATTTATTCAACCCGTGTAATACACGAGATACTAACCTAGTTGTTTATAGAAGCAAGTATTGTCACCATACGTTACTTTTATATAACATAATATCGTTAGTTGGACTTTTTTAATAAAATTTTTAAATACAGTATCTATATCCCTATTTTTACTTATTGCTCTGTTCTACATCACACTGAAGTCTCTATGTGTTTTACTTATTAGCATCACAATGTTGAAAATAATAACGAGCAAAGTTGTAAGGCCCCGTTTCCAGGACGCTTACAGTTGGTCATTCATCGCGCGTAAAACATATAATTACATTTGTCTTAAGAAAATATTGTAGCGGAAACATTCAAAAAAATGACATCTCATTTCATTATAAACACTTTTGCCAAATAATACATCATTATCCGGTTACAAAATACATGTTTGCATTACATCACAAAAGCATTATAATTGGATGCCATCCCAAAAGAGCTGAGTAGCCTCGCAGTGCCATCCTCAGCAATCATTACCTGCCAACTGGAAAACATATAAAAAGTCAGCGTTGCTGAGTGAGTTTCAGTTTTATAATAAAACATACGTTATTTTCATTAAAACCTTTCTTTTCCTTCACGCGATCACACATCATACGTACGCATAGATAATATCTTTATTATCTCTTTCGTTCATTCATTCATTCGTTTGTTATAACTTTACTTGCGCATCGGATATCTCTCGTACCAATACCATATGCTACACCCCGAACTATTTAGCTACTGGGCCGAAGTCAATAATGAACAGCTGAGCGTATGCCACAGTACTAGAGGTAAGCGGTAGAGGTACTACACATTTGGTCGATCACAAAGAAGGACCATGATATCCAATGCTTACAAGACTTTCATTTCTTTCCTCGTTCCATAATGCATGCATTCATCATGCTCCATTTTTCATTATCTTCCACTTTACGTTACATAATACTTCATTTCATTCATTATCATAAATCGTAAAACCACAGGAAAGATAAACGTACATCATAATAAGGAACATCAACATGCACCGACATCACGTCATACAGGCAACATCATACATACAACATGCATCATGCATAAACATGCAACATCATCATCATTATGCCCTACCTGCTCTCTAAGGCCATAACAGTTATCTCACGTGCTCTTACGAGAACCTTTATGTCAACACTTACATCTGCACTTTCCCCCGAAAGTCAGAAGTCAAACTATACTTTCCCCGGGTGCAACAGCCCTATTCAGGCGTATGGACACCCTTCAATCGCATGGCCTCCATGCGACTGAACACTATGCAAACGAACTAATGCGGACGAACACTCATGCGAATGAACACCCAGTCGTGCGAAGGGACAATGTGGATGGACCTCATGTGAATGGGACTAATGCGAATGAGCACTTATGCGACTGGACCTCCAATCACACGACCCCCATGCGACTGGCCTTTCAATCGTGCGAATGAACCTTCAATCGTGCGAATGGACCCCAATCGTGCGAATGGACCCCAATCGCACCCTATTCAGCCGTATGGCCTCCATTCGACCTCCAGTCGGTCGCCTAGCCCTAGCTGATGCAGAATGCAGTTCATCCCGACTGCAGCCGAGGGTTTTCGGCCTCCAAACTCATCTAAACCCATTTTAAGCCTAAATGTAAGGCCCCGTTCCCGGGACGCTTACAGTTGGGTTCTCTTTGCACATAAAACATATAATTACATTCGTATTTCATAAATTTGCAGCGGAAAACTAAAACAATCTTTTATTTCCATGTAAATGCTTTTGCAAGTTATTACAACATTCATTATAAAACAGCTTGTTCGCATTACAATGCAAAAACATTAATCAAAAGAATGCCATCCCAAAAGAGCTGAGTAGTCACCCGTGCCATCCTCAGCAATCATTACCTGCCAATTGAAAACACATCAAAGTCAGCGTTGCTGAGTGAGTTCTAGTATTATAAATAAACATACTTTACTATCTTTAAAACAGTTCTTTACTTTCTTACAATTCATACTGCGCTTTACATTCATTCGTGACCATGCAATATACTTACACATTGATATATAATTATTATCTTCCATTACATTCATTAACTTTCGTTCATTCTATACGTCGTCCTCCCGAGTCTGTTGCGACGACATGGTCGCTCACCTTATTAGCAATCCCAACGATTGCACGCTATCCAAGTCTGTTGCGACCATCAAGTTGCTCACCTCATTGCCATTCTCATTGATGGCACGCTATCCGAGTCTCTTGCAACCATCGAGTTGCTCACCTCATTACCATTCTTATCGAAGGCACGCTATCCGAGTCTCTTGCAACCATCGAGTTGCTCACCTCATTGCCATTCTCATCGAAGGCACGCTATCCGAGTCTCTTGCAACCATCGATTTGCTCACCTCATTGCCATTCTCATCGAAGGCACGCTATCCGAGTCTCTTGCAACCATCGAGTTGCTCACCTCATTGCCATTCTCATCGAAGGCACGCTATCCGAGTCTCTTGCAACCATCAAGTTGCTCACCTCATGGCAATCCCAATGATGGCACATCATCCGAGTCTGTTACAACAACAGAGTTGCTCACCTCATGTATGTGCTTGCAAGCCTTTCCTTCGTTCATTCATCATTCAATAATGCATGCATTCATACTTTATGCTCCTCTTTCATTATCTTTCACTTTACGTTACGTAATACTTCATTCATTCATTAACATGACACGTAAAGCCACAAGAAAGATAAACATACATCATAATAAGGAACATATCATACACAATCATCATCATCATACAGGGCAACATCATACGTACATAACATGCAACATCATCATCATCATGCCCAACATGATCTCTAAGGCCTCAATCGTCATCTTACATGCTCTTACGGGAACCTTTACATCAAAACTTACATCTGCACTTTCCCCCGAAAGTCAGAATTAAACTACATTTCTCCTTGGGTGCAACAGCCCTATTTGGGCGCATAAACACCATTCAGTCGCATGGCCTTCATGTGACTGAACATCATGCGAATAAACCCATGCGGATGAACACTCATACGAATGAACACCCTGTCGTGCGAATGGACAATGCGGATGGACCTCATGCGAATGGGACTAATGCGGATGAGCACTTATGCGACTGGACCTTCAATCGCATGATCTCCATGCGACTGGCCTTTCAATCGTGCGAATGGACCTTCAATCGTGCGAATGGACCCCAATCGTGCGAATGGACCCCAATCGCACCCTATTCGGCCGTTTGGACTCCATTCGGCCTCCAGTCGATCGCCTAGCCCTAGCTGGTGCATAATGCAGTTCATCCCGACTGCAGCCGAGGGTTTTCGGCCCCCAAACTCACCTAGACCCATTTTAACCCCAAATCGACCATCCTAAACCTTAGGGATGCATACCACAACACCATTCAAGCACACGCAAGCTCACAATCAAGCCAAAAACGCATCATACATGCACATACACATACACAAACGGGTCAAACATGCACACACTCAAAAACCTGATTTTAGATGTGTTCCAGCCCTAAAATCATTTGAAAACAAGTAAAAGTGGGGTCCTAGAACTCACACAAATGACCACGACGATTAGAGCTTCGATTTGACTCGCTTCTCGACGATTTTGGTTACTCGAACCAACCCGAACCAACACTTTTCCTCTTTTCTTCCTTTCTCTCTTCTCCTCTCTTTCTTGGCTGATTTGTGAGTGTGGGGAGAGGGTAAGGGCTGCCCTCTCCCTTATATACTCCCACTCACCCGACTCTCTTTCGTTGGTGAGTTTGGTCCCTCGAATTTGGACTTTATTTCTTTTCTTCTTTAGTCGGCTTCAAAATAAATGAATAAATAACCGGGTGTTACACTAAATCGACCATCCTAAACCTTAGGGATGCATACCGCAACACCATTCAAGTACACACAAGCTCACAATCAAGACTCAAACGCATTATACGCAACACACCCCAAATGGGTCAAACACATACACATACAAAAACGGGTTTTTATGCTTTCCAGCCCCAAAATCGGTTGAAAACAGGTAAAAGTGGGGTCCTAGAACTCACACAATGGGGCACAACGACAAGGGCTTCGATTTGGCTTGCTACACGACGATTTTGGCGACCCGAACTAACCCGAACCGACACTTTTCCTCTTTTCTTATTCTTTCTCTCTTCACTCTTTCCTCTTGACTGATTTTGTGAGTGTGGGGGAGAGGGTAAGGTCTGCCCTCTCCCTTATATACTCCCACTCACCCGACTTTCTTTCGTGGGCGAGTTTGGTCCCTCGACTTTGGACTTTATTTCTTTTTCTTCCTTCATCGATTTTAAAATTAATAAATAACCGGATGTTACAAAAGTATATCCCCAACTAGTGGAATGCAATATTCATGACATTGAAGGTTGTCTATGTTTTGAGTTCACCACACAATCCGAAAAATATCGTCAAGAATTACAACAACATATAAATTGTTATTGTTCATGTTTTGAGTTCACCACACAATCCGAAAAATATTGTCAAGAATTACAAGAACATATAAATTTTTATTGCTCTTATAAAAAGGAATGTCGTGCTCTTGTAGATGTTATGATTTATCGTAAGATAGATTTGAAGAGAAGTTCTCCTTACATTAATGTCATACATAACTACTTTCCTCTAAATAACATATACATATTTATGTATATAGGAAAATGTTGGTGTCATTAGATATTTAACCTTACATGCGAAATCAATAAAAAATACGTAACCTTATCTGAAATTTTTTAAAAAATTCAATTAAACTCCAAACATATGAACCCTTCTCACAAAGATCAATAGTTGTCTCCTTGTTAGGGTGACCCTGATGGGGGCCGAGTGGGCAATCACCTATGGCCTGATCTCCTTAAGGGTTCGAAATTAATATATATAATATATATATATATATATATATATATATTATATAATATATATATATATATATATATATATATAAATAGGAGGGTTCAAATGAGAATCATCTTTTTTCGTGAGAACTCTAGGAACCAATATTAACCATTCATTTTTTATCACATGCAAATCACATGTTATTTTCCCTTTTTTTAAAACGTTCATAACTTTTTTTCACGACATCATTTTTAAAAAAAATCAATATAAAATTCAATATTTTTTTTATTTTTCCTACGCCTACCATATTGATATGCTTTTCTAAAAAAAATCATACATCCGTTGTTTACATATGTATAAATCTAGTTATACACATGTGTAGTACTGGATTTACACATGTGTAAATCCGATATTACACATGTATAAAACGAATTTCGTTAAAAAACGGGATTTTTTTATTTTTTATAATTTTTTTTATGAAAGAGGAAAAGTAGGGGAACATTTTTGTATTTCTATTTTTTTATTTTTATGTTATTTTTTGATTTATAAATTTTTTAATATGTTTTTGTTAATTACAATTTTGCTATTAAGAACTAGTAGTTGAGATTGGTTCTTAGAGTTCTTACAAAAAAAGGTAGTTCTCATTTGATCCCTCCCCTATATATATGTATATATATATATGTATATATATATATGTATATATATAATATATATATATATATATATATATATTATATATATATATATATATATGTATATATATAGGGGAGGATCAAATGAGAACTAGTTTTTTTGTAAGAACTTTAAGAACCAATCTCAACCACTAGTTCTCAATGGTAAAATTGTAATTAATAAAAATATATTTAATAAATTTATAAATAAAAAAATAACATAAAAATAAAAAAAATAAAAACACAAAAATGTTCCCCTACTTTCCCTCTTTTATAAAAAAATACAATTTTTTTGATAAAAAAAATCCTTTTTTTAACGCAATTCATGTACACATGTGTAATATCGGATTTACACATGTGTAAATCCTGTGTAAATCCAGTACTACACATGTGTATAACTAGATTTACACATATGTAAACAACAGATGTACTATTTTTTTAGAAAAATATATTAATATGGTAGGCGTTGGAAAGATTAAAAAATACTGAATTTTATGGTGAATTTTTTTTTTTGAAAAAATGATGTCGTGAAAAAAAGTTATAAATATTTTAAAAAAAGGGAGAAATGACATGTGATTTGCATGTGATAAAAAATAAGTGGCTGAGATTGGTTCTTAAAGTTCTCACAAAATAAGGTGGTTCTCATTTGAACCCTCCCCTATATATATATATAATTGTATTATTTTTAAAATAAAAAAAATTATAATCTATTTATTAATCCATTAACAAACCCAATAACATTATGATTATTTGAACCTGTTAAACTTTATCTAATAGCTCGTTAACATTTTAAATAATATAGCCCAAAAAGAATCAACGGATTAGCTATGATAACTACCGAAAGAGATGTATTGGAGAACATGAGTTATGAAGAATTGATCGAAAACTTTGCTTCCAAAAATACTAGGAGAGCCTCCTCATTCGTTTAAATAAGTATATTAAATCATTTTGCTACTATACTTTGGTTTTGTTTATTATCATAAAATTATCACCGTATTATGGATTTTTATAAATAAGTTATTCGGTTTAGAAATTTTTACATGTTGTAGGGGCCCGTTTTTTGTTCTCGCCCGGGGTCCAAAGTTCCGAAAGAATTCTCGGGACCTACCCCTGCTCCTTGTCTACACTTTCTTCTTGACGCCTTCCTCCATTTCAATAGGCTTCTAGTTATGTATAGTAAAAGATATGTTGTTTGATATCTACATAAATTAATATGAATAATAACTCTTTTTAGAATGACAGATTAAATCTCATATCCTCTAATCTTATGTATAAATTCACATATTTGTTCATCAAAAACTTAAACCTATAGCCTATTAGGTAAAGATAGAAAGTTCCTTAATTGGTACTGATAGACCAAATGCCCTTTATTGGGTAGAGACAAAAGCGTTGCATTCAATTCATCAGTCCTCTCACTCATGAAATCATATCAAAAGACGAAATCCCCAAAATCGTGGCATTCTTAACCTTTGATGCCCTCACGATTTCGACGAGCCTATCTTCAGATCCGAAAGGGTTGTGTAAAAGTAAACATTTAATAATGGATTATATTAGCAAAGCTAAAACGTGAGTGTTTTTTATTGTGTCTGAAATTGTATCATAGTTCACACAAAGTTCTAAAAGTTTATCCAAATACGATAATAATAACAATAAAAAAACGGTAGGAAGGGAACTCACCTTGGTCTTTCTTTCCAATTGCAAGGAAGCTTCATCTTAAGTCTTAACATATATACTCCATTTGAATATATTGAAATAGTCAAAGTTGACTTGGAGTTCTTACTTTTGCTTCTTCTTACCAAATTCAATAATAATGATGGATTTTCAACTATAAGACTTTGGAGTTCTCACTTTTGCTTTCAAACCATCAAAACAATGGCTCACACAAAGCAGTTTGAACACCTCAAAATACAATTAGAAGCTATAAAATCAGCAACTAACAACTTCGCCGACGAAAGCTGCATCGGTAGAGGAGGATTCGGGAAAGTATACAAGGGAAAGATAGCGTGTTTTGATGGGCACACGATGGTTGCTTTGAAGCGTTTAGATCGTGCATTTGGGCAAGGGGATCCCGAGTTCTGGAAAGAGATCATGATGCTTTCTGTTTACAAACACGAAAATATTGTCTCTCTTTTAGGGTTTTGTGATGATTATCGCGAGAAGATCCTCGTGTACGAGTATGTACCCAACAGAAGCCTTGACTTATATCTCAGTAGTGATAAACTAACATGGATTGGACGCCTTAAGATATGCATTGGGGCGGCTTGTGGATTAGCGTACCTTCATAATGCCGATGGGACCCAACAGCGAGTATTGCATCGCGATATAAAAAGTTCTAATATTTTGTTAGACGAAGAATGGAATGCCAAGATCTCAGATTTTGGTCTTTCCAAATTTGGTCCCGCCAATCAAAACTACACTTTTCTTTACTCCAATGCTGTAGGCACGTTTGGGTACTGTGACCCGCTCTACCAGGAGACAGGATTATTAACTAAAGAGTCAGATGTTTATTCTTTTGGCCTTGTGTTGTTGAAGTACTGTGTGGGAGGTTGTGTATAGACAACATAAACTTTAAAAATCAACCTTGATAGGATTGGCACGACAATCCTACGAACAAACACGATAAATGAAATCGTTTATGCTAATATAAAGGATGAAATAAATCCTGATTCTTTGCAAGTGTTTGCGACAATCGCCTACCAATGCTTAAAGAGAGATCGCGAAGAACGCCCGTTAATGAGTGACGTCATGACGGCACTCACAACTGCATTTCAACATCAAGTAAGCTAATTCTTTACCAAAATGTTACGAGTTTAATCCTCTGTTAAAAATTTTTAATTTTTTTACCAAAATGTTAGAAGTTTAAATTTTATAGTCTATAATGAATTTATCATAGAAAATCTAGAAATTACTGTAAGAATTTGTCTTTTTTATACAACTGTTAACTACGAATATTGTTTTAATTAGTGCTTAAAGCCTCCAAGAGTTGGAAGTATGCCAAAAGTGATTAATGTTCTAGCAGCAATGGAGTTAAAAAGAAGAAGAACAGGGACACTGAATGTGAAAATTTTTCAAGGGATATATGTTAGAAGAAGAAATCCTTTTGCTGCTTGTAATCCTTTTGTGACACTTAGACTATCTCATACTGATATTCAATCCGCGAAAAAAACAACGGTGAAACACAAGAAAGGTTACCCTGTATGGAACGAAGAATTCAGTCTTGACGTCGAGAATATTGATGTTCAGTCTCTACTCATTACGGTTATGAGTGAACAATCGGTAAGTCTTCATTTCTTCAGTAAAACATTCAGAACTTGAAAACTAGGTAATTCTGACACCATTTTTGGTCGCTGAAACTTTTGTGTAGACATTGTAAAATCTGCTACTATTTAGTTTTGCGATATTTTACATTCAACAAAATAAATTAACAAAATTTGCAACCGTTTTTTAATCACAAAATCCGATTGCAAATGTCAAATTTTCTACTAGAGTTTATGAGTAAAATGGGTACTAAATATTTATTGATATAATCTGAACCTCCATAGTCTATATCATGAGGTGATCATTTAAAGGTCCAAATTTATGTGAGAACACAACAAATATGCGGCCAGTAATTTTTTAGTCAAATGTACAAATATTCCCCCCCTTATTTTACACTGTTTATTTATAAACGTACGTGCAAGCTATAGGAAAAAAACCAACAATCAAATATGTATGTTATGTACATACAGTTTATTTGTATTATCTTCGTACAAATATGTAGTTATGTACATAATAAACAATGAAGACTAATTTTTTTACTACTTATTATATAACCTGACAAAAATGCTTGCAACTTTAATGTTTTATAGATATATCTTTAAAATATAATATATATAGTCTTTTCATTAAGCGCTATGATAGTTAATTACAAATGTTAAAACTAAAAATATCCAGAAGATAATACAATGACATGATTGTTATAGGTTGATAAGCATGACTATCTAGGACGAGTTGCGGTTGGACCGAAATATCTTACTGCTGAAAATCCAAAGACTCATAATGTTCTTGTGACCACAAAGCACAATCGTTTTAGTGTATGCAACCTTGAGTTTGAAACAGTATACAAACCATTGGCATGTGATCAAAGTTTGGTTAATGAATATCTAAGTGCAATGCAAAAAGCTGCCGTAGAGACTTGTGGCGGTCGAGGGTTACTTGTCATTATAATCCATGAAGCCAGATATCTTGAAAAAAGGGACTTCTCTTGCAATCCATATGTTTCCTTGATGTTTCGTGGCGAATTAAGGAAGACAAAGGTTTGTTATTTCTAAATTGCACGGGGTTTACTACTAACAAACATGTATTATGGGCGGATAGTTGCTAATGATATATATTAGTCATAACTACTGTTGGATACTAGTAATATGTTTAAAAATGTTTTTGCAGCGTAGATTTTGTCAGTTTTTATGGAAACTCACTATTGTCGTGTTATTCATCGGTAATGTGAGGTTGACACTTTTAATAGAACTCTTGTCTATGCGTCAAGTTTGTATTACAAGACCCATAACAAGTTCAACCGATAACTATTTATTAAAATTTTATATAAATATTTGTCGCCAATTTCGTGGCAAAGTTGTTTGTTAGTATTCATCCATTGATACTATCTGTTGATAATAATCAGAAATAAATTATCTACAACAAGATTTTTGATGGTGCATTACCAACGAACATTTGTTCGTAACCACCATTACCAATGGTTTTCCAATGGAAGGTTCACTTTGTAAAATTGTTGTAGCATTGTGCTTCTTAAGTACCGCTATTCTTATAAATTAATTACTTTTTATTTGTATCTTACAGACTATCAAGAATGACCGTTATCCAGAATGGAAAGAAGAGTTTACATTTATGTTAGAGCAACCACCAAGGGATGAAAAGTTATGTTTAGAAGTCTTTAGTTCTCCGTGGTCGATATGCATTGATCAAGAGGTATAGCGAATCATTTTTTTTACTTTTGTTTTGAGACTATGTATATAATGCAAATACGATGGTTATTTCTTTAGGAATCTTTGGGGTGCATCGATATAGACCTTGTACATGTCGTAGATGAGAAACGTATCATAGAATTTCATAAGCTTAAAGGTGATGGTCAACTTGATGTGGAGTTGGAATGGAGAACCTTTGAACAAATCACACCTAAACACCATAATTGATGCACTAGAAAGATCATCGTCAAAAAGCATGTAGTGAGATTCATGATCGCTGAAGATGAGGCGGACCATTTTCAATGTTTTACATTTGTTCCACGATGACGTGTATGGTGAAAATGAGGTGGGCAACCGCCTCCTGCGCTGTAACAATTGCGATTCAGATCTCGAAGAAACTCTAGTATCAAATCGGGCAAAGTGGGCAAAGAGGATAACTTAAGAAGAAGCCAAATCAGACGATGTTGGTTCCCCTATGCATTTCATATTATTTTTTCCTTTAATTTTCATTTATTTAAAAGGGAATAAGAAATGACGTGTCACAATCACAATGTGACATGTGGGCCATTTGCAAGCCGATACTATAGCATGATATGCGACTTTATTATATATAATCTTAGATTTTTCATAAATTGTTAACTATAAAGTTTTTATGAGAATCTTTCAGAAATATCACTTTAAATAGATATTTTGTTATAAATAAAATAAATCCGTGAACTCAAATACAAATAACCATAGCCAATATTTGCGTTTACTTTGCACTATAATATTAAAACTATGTGTAATGGTTATTTAGTTAAAATGTCATATAAATAAAGCATCTTTTAAAAAAGTGTAGTGATTTTAAAGTCACTTATAGTTAAAGGTTATCAGAAGTGGGTGTTTTGTAAATGCAACAACCTTTTACGCTTGTTAAGGGCTTTGGCACCACAATTTCCTTCCACCTCATCATCTTCGACGCCCCCACACCTCCCACTATATCCGGTCTAAGAACTAGTTGCAAGATTATGGTTTGGTAACTTCTCATTAAAATAATTATAGAATTTCACAATCAATTAACATAACATCATTGATCAATTTAATGTAGGGATGTAAGAATTTTAGCTTTTTTCAATACAAGACCCCTTATGAAAAGTATAATTGTAAGCTGAAGTCAAGAAGTGCAAGAATTTTGGCTTTGTTTTCACCGACAATAATGAAGGCTCCCATTGCAACTCAACTTCCAACGTTGTACAAATTATTCATATGTTTTTCTTTTACCACATCAGCAACTTGTATATCTACATTACCAAGATTATCCTAGTCAAATTTAATCATCATCTATTAATTAATCTGTAACACCCGGTTATTTTAACACGCGAAAGAAAGAATAAAAGGAAGAAATGTATGAAACACAATAAAACCCAAGTTGAGAGGTTAAATGTGTCAAAAGGACAAAAACTTTCAAAAGTTGGTGTAAAAGGTGGTATGGCCGCCTATGTGGTCACACTACACCTTTAAAACCGGTTTTTAGAGAGAGAACGCATAGAAGCTTTCGGGTTTTGAAGAAAGATCAAGAACAAGGCTGATTCTGGTAAGAATCTTGTTTTTAAGATGTTCTTGACCGGCCTATGCCTCGCTTGTGTGCTTATGTGTGTTTATGTGTTCGGGTGTGTGTTTTTGGTGGTTTTAGGTGTTTGAGCTTTTAGCAAACGGGTTTTTATAGAAGTTATACCCAAAGGCTGCTAAGATGAGTTCTAGAACCCTTTTTACTTGTTTAAAATTGATTTGAGGCTGAAATTGCATGTTTAAACATTTTTATATTAATGGGTGTTGTACCTGTAAGTTATATGTGTGTGAATGCGGGTGGGTGTTGAATTTGGGTAATTTAGGATGCTTTGATGATGCTATGATTCTTGTTTGTTGCTTAGAAGGATAGTTTTAAGATTAGAACATGTTAGATGATGGATTGGGGCTGAATTATGTTATTTAAGTGTAAATTGGGTGCTCATGAGCCTAAATAGTGGCCCATGTGCCTAAAGTTCATGCGCTCAAATAGTACCCATGCCCCTAGAAATAGGCTGAATTTAACTAAGTGTCAAGACGTCTAGAAAGCCCATGCGCCCAGGCACTCATGCGCCTGCATAGTGCCCATGCGCCTGCATGTTCCAATGCGCCTAAGTGTTCCCATGCGCCTGAAAGGCCATGTGCCTGCATAGTGCCCATACGCTTTAAACTTAGAATTATTTTCTGATTTTTGGAAAAAAATAGAAAATATAGGCTTTGACTTGGGATATTTCAGGGGGTAATGTAAGTGGACTTTGTGAGGTCATAGATGATGTGATGGGTGATGATGATGTGTGATTGATGCTATGCTTATGCATGTTATGTATGATATGTTTTGTTATGTTCCTTATTATGTATTATGGTGTGACTTTACGTGGTGTGATTATGATAATGAATGTAAAGTATTATCTTAACGAAGTGAAAGATTTAAGATGATGAAAGTGGAACCTAATGAATGAATGAAAATTATTGCAAGTAAATGAAAGGATGTTCATAACTCATTGAGAGTTGTGAGCTCAACTGTGTGTTTACAACATGAGATATTGGCTAACCCTAAAGGGTTCACACATAGGGGGAGTTAGTCTATGTGACTACTCCATACGTGCGATATGTGCGATATGGGGTCCTGTCGCTTAACCCTAGATGATATGGCTTTGTGCTCAAGAGGGGTTTAAGCATACGACATGACCTAGATAGAAGTGAAAGGAAATAAATGTATGAAAAGTGCAATAAGTACGAAATGTGTGAAACATGCGATATGTACGAAACGAACGATGATGAAAGATAATAATTATTACCTTGATGTACGTATGATTTGTGATCATGTGCGATAGTAAAGAAAATGTTTTAACGAATGAAAGGTAATATGCAATTTATTAAACTAGAACTCACTCAACAATATTGATTTTTATTTATTTTTCCAGTTGGCAGGTTGAAGGGATCGAGATCTAGTTTGATCAATTAGATTAGGATTTGCAGCGGAATAGCACACGAATTAAACGAAATTCTAGCAAGAATAATATGAATATTCAATCAAACAGTAACAATTATAAAGAGAGAGTTTTTTACAAAAAGAATGTTTTCATTCATGCACAAGCTTCCCGTAGAGGGAAATTAGGTCAACATTCCTTTTATAAGGAATGTGACATCAGCTGACGTCACATGATAGTGACATCTAACTGATTTATACAAACAACTGAAATTAAACTAAACTACTGAAGATGTCCACAACTGAGGACACCTTCATTAGAAGCTAAGTATAAACTAACATTATAACTACTGAAGTTATAACATCTGAAGTATAAGAACTTCAGATGTTTTACATAAAATAAAACTACTGATTACAAACTACTGAAATATAAACCATCACAACTACTGAAGAGAATTACTTCAGCTATTGTGACAACTTCTGAGAACTTGATCTTCAGACTTTTTCTTCAGCAGTTGTCTTCAGACTTTGTCTTCAGTAGTTATCTTCAGACTTTGTCTTCAGCAGTTGTCTTCAGACTTTGTCTTCAGCAAATGTAGATCACTTCAGTTGTTTTGATGTTTATGGGACTTAAAGGTTTTTCTGATCTGGCTCATTGGTGTTTTGGTCCAACAAACTCCCCCTGAACCAATGCAGCCAAAACCTTTAAAATTATTGAGGTCCCACTTATTGGCAGAAACAAAATCTAGATCAGCTCAGAATTCTTCAATTATAAGCTCAGGCCAGGGAAGAGATTTCAGAAGGTTTGATTGGCAAAGGATGAATGGGAACTCTGTCTTGAGGAATTGGACATAAAGCTGTTACCCCATCCATGAAACCTACTTCCCAATAATGAGTCTGTAAGACTCTCTGACATAGGCCTCAAGGAAAACAACTTGTTCTTCCATTGTGAGTTCTTCAGCTCCACTTTCAAAGAAGAACTCAGGCCCATAGTACTCAGATAAGTACTTATTATGCTTTCCATTTTTCAGCTCCACAGTTGTTATCTCTCTGTATGCAAACTCATTAGGATGAGTGCCTTCAAGCAATAACTGGAGCTCATTTCTTCTTATTTCTTCAAGCTTCTTGTAGATTAACCCCTTCTTTACCATTTTGTTTTCTAGTAAAGTTTGTGGAGTCATTTTAGGCTTGTAAGCTCTCTTGAAGTCATCAAGAATTCCCAGGGTGACACTACAATGGCCAGCATTATCACAGCATCTACAATCTTCTTTACTTGGCCATTGTATCTGCTTGGAATCTTCATTTTGTGAATTCTGTCACTTACTCTGGGGTCAGGCCAAATTCTCACTCTCTCTTTCTGATATTGGAATGTAAATCTGAGAGCATACAACCTCTGAGCATGTTTCTTCATAGCTTGTATGGATGAAGACTTGGGAAACTCTTTATCAATCATCCTTAACAGTTGCTCATCATGTTGTTTGTGTTGTTCTTCTTCTTCAAGTTTGACTTTTACCATTTGCCTTTGAAAGTCAGGTGTGATTGTTGTTGGTTGACTCCTAGGCTCAGGAATTTTTATTTTGAGAACAACAGAGAGTGGCAGACTATCATCCTCATCATCATCTTCTTCTTCCATCCTCAACACCCTTCTCTTCCTCTTAGGTGCATCATTGGTAATGGGTTCAGTAGGTTTCTTAGGTAAAGGAATTGGTTTTGAGGGTTGTGAAGGTGGTTGTTTTGGTTTGGGTGATAGTGCAGGCTGCTCTAGCATCTTGGATTTGAGTGAAGCTTGGATAGTTTTGCCATATCATCCTTTTCCCAGCACCAGCTTCATCAAGAGCTTCTATGATCAATCCTTTGTTAAATACTTCAGAAGAACAGATTCTGGTGGTTATCTCCAAAATACTGTCTCTGGACCATGACTTTACTTCAATGATCGACCTTCCCAGATGTTTTGATATAAATCTTGCCATAGTTTCTAGCCTTTCTCTTTCTTTCTCACTCCAACTTGCCCATCTTTGTTCAAGTTCTTGAATCTCTAACCTTCTTCTCTCAGAGTCAAGTTTGGCAGTGTCAAATCCTTGTCTGAAGAGTTGATCAATATCTTATCCATAGATCTGCTATGTTGCTCATCAGCTTCTTGATCAATTCTTCTAACTTTTTCTCACCTTTAGTCTTTTTCAGAGGATTTCTTCCTTTTGTAGGTGATCATTTCCTTTTCTTTCTGCTCTTTTTCTGCTTCCTCTTCAGCTCTTTTTCTTTTGTCTACTTTCACTGACTTAGACTCCCACTTTTTGTTGCATTGGGTTCAGGGGTGTGAATGTCAGAAAGTTTCTTAGAAACCACAACATCAACTAAAGATTGAAGAGTTGAGGAAAGCCTCTCATCAATGGCTTGATGTACAGTGTTTGTGGTTATGGAAGTGATGAGAGGTAAGGATGTTTGAAAGGCAACAACTATTTGCTCAGAGGGGTTCTGTCCCTGAGAAATGGCACCTGAAGCAGAGGCTGTGGCAAGTTTGTTGAGAGTGGCTCAGTATTTGGGATAGTTTCAGGAGAAACTTCCATCTGTGGGTGAATGTGGGCAGATGGACTTGATTCTTGTGACATTTTGGCAAGCAGTTCTTGTAGGCTGCATACCTCAGTCTCAAGAATAGTATTGTGGGCTAGAACATCAAAGAAAAAACCCAGTTCATCATCAGTCCGTGCTGAATCAGCTAACCTCCTGATGAAATCAGGATGAACATGTGCTGAGTGTAGATCAGTATTCACATGGGCCCCTATTTCTCGGAACTGGGGACTTCCTGCCTCAGGATAATGTCCTTCATTGGCAGTTGCCTCTGGTGAGGACTTAGAAATGATACCAGCTTCATCCTGATCATGTGCTGAACAAGGAGAAGAGGCAGCCTCACCAGATGTTCTAATCTCCTCCTCTACACTGGGAGATTAACTCTGTAATCCCTGTGCTGTGGGTTATCAGCTACATTATAATCCTCTCCATTAACGGTTGAGGTATTCCCAGTAGTAGTAGGTTTCTAGGGAGGGGTAGAGGAATGTAGTTGAGTCAACACTTGTGCAATAACCACAATTGGGCTTGTAGGGGTGGCTTCAGTGGGAGATAGGTGTGAAAAGGATTGCACATGGGGAGAATGGTGCTCTTCAATGGCAATCCTCTCAAGTGAGAGAGATTCCAGTAATGTGGTTTCCCCATTTTTGGTTGCATCAGGATCCGTTGAGAGGATACTTGAGCGGTTTCAGCTGTTAGAGTCCTGGAAACTACAGGGGGATTACTACCCATAGTTTCATCCTGTCTTTGTGTTGCAGGGGCATCAGCAGGGGACTCAACTCCCTGAGTATCCTTTTTGGGTTGTTTGGAGAGAGGTTTGGAGGGGACTTTGGATCTGGAGGATGAGGCTGTGGGTACCTTCTTGTAAGCCCCGTTCCCGGGACGCTTACCGTTGGGTTCTCATCGCACGTAAATCATATAATTACGTTTGTATTTAATAAATCGCAGCGGAAAACTAAAACAAACTTTCATTTCCATGTAAATGCTTTTGCAAACTAATACAACATTCATTACAAAAATAGTTTGTTCGCATTACAATGCAAAAACATTAATCAAAAGAATGCCATCCCAAAAGAGCTGAGTAGTCGCCCGTGCCATCCTCAGCAATCGTTACCTGCCAACTGAAAACACATCAAAGTCAGCGTTGCTGAGTGAGTTCTAGTTTTATAAATAAAACATACTTTACTTTCATATAAAATCGTTCGTTACTTTTACATGATCACACATCGTACGTACACATAGATAATATCATTATTATCTTCTTCATTCGTTCATTCGTTCTTTCATTACCTTACTTGCGCATCGGACATCATCCATACCAATACCATGTGCTACACCCCGGTTAGTCGTAGCTACCGGGCCGAAGTCAACAAATGAACAGCTAAACGTATGCCACGGTACTAGGAGTAACCATCAGTCTTAGCTACTGAGCCGAAGTCAACAAATGAACAGCTAAACGTATGCCACAGTACTAGGGGTGAGCGGTAGAGGTTCTACATTCAGGGTCAATCACCAAGAAGGACCCGTTATCCGATGTGTGCAAGACGTTTCATTCGTTCATTAATACATGCATTCATTCATCATGTTCCTCTTTCTTTATCTTTCACTTTACGTTACATAATACTTCGTTCATTCATCATAACAGGTAAAGCCATAGGAAAGATATTATACATCACACTAAGGAACATTAACATGCATCAACATCACATCATACAGGGCAACATCATACATACATAACAAGTCTAAACATGCAACATCATCATCATCATCATGCCCAACATGCTTTCTAAGACCTCGATCGTCATCTTAAAAACCCTTATGGGAACCTTTACATCAAAACTTACATCTGCACCTTCCCCCGAAAGTCAGAAGTCATTCTACACCTTCCTCGGGTTCAACAGCCCTATTCGGGCGTATGGACACCCTTCAGTCACATGGCCTCCATGCGACTGAACATCATGCGATTGAACTAATACGGATGAGCACCTATGCGAATGAACATCCAGTCGTGCGAATGAACAATGCGGATGAACACCTATGCGACTGGACCTTCAGTCGTGCGAATGAACCTTCAGTCGTATGACCCCCATGCGACTGGCCCTCCAATCGTGCGAATGAACCCCAATCGCACCCTAATCGGCCGTATGGCCTCCATTCGGCCTCCAGTCGGTCGCCTAGCCCTAACTGATGCAGCATGCAGTTCAACCCGACTGCAGCCGAGGGTTTTCGGCCTCCAAACTCATCTAAACCCATTTTAAGCCTAAATCGACCATCCTAAACCTTAGGGATGCATACCATAACATTATAAAAGCACAACCAAGCAAGAAATCAAGCCCCAAACGGGTCCTACGCATACATACACGCATACATACGGTCTTCACCCAAAAACGCGAAAAAAGGTTT
Source organism: Flaveria trinervia (assembly GCA_025506515.1). Classification (NCBI taxonomy): domain Eukaryota; kingdom Viridiplantae; phylum Streptophyta; class Magnoliopsida; order Asterales; family Asteraceae; genus Flaveria; species Flaveria trinervia. The sequence continues at coordinate 36,493 of JACCIX010000786.1, forward strand.
TCAGATGTGTTCCAGCCCCAAATCATTCAAAAACATGTAAAAGAGGGGTCCTAGAACTCACCTAAATGAGCACAATGACAAGAGCTTCGATTCAGCTTGCTTCACGACAATTTTAGCGACCCGAACCGACCCGAACCAACACTTTTTCCTCTTTTTCCCTTCTTTCTCTCTATTCTTCTCTTTGTAAGCTGAAATGTGAGTGTGGGGAGAGTGGGCTGCCCTCTCCCTACATATATCACCACATTTTCCCAACTTTTCTTCGTTGGCGAGTTTGGTCCCTCGACTTTTGGACTTTATTTTCTTTTCTTTCGCCACCGGCTTCAAAATAATAAATATCCGGGTGTTACACTTCTGCTTGGTTTTAGTAGTTTGGCAGCCTCTTTGAGATGTGGGTCAGAGTTGTGCCTGGAGTATACCTCTGGCAAAACTACCGCAACCGGGACTCCAAGGCCAACAGGGCCATTAGATTGTAACTGATTCATGATTATGGTCATAAGAAACCTTGGATATAATAGCCATCTGTTAGCTACAAGTTTCATTGCCAGATCTTTTAATTCTAAAAATATAATTTCAGAAAAATTTAAGCTTTGGCGTTCAAGAATAGAATACAATACCTGCTGCCACTTGGATGACATTTGATCCCATGAAGAGGTTTTTGGGGCAAGACAAACATTGATCATGTGAAAGATTAGGCGTTCAACATCATGAAAGTGCTTCTTCAGAATGGTAGTAGCACTTAGGTTGCCCTTATAGACATGATTAATGAATGAGAGATCAATGGTGCCCTTCGGTTATTTGGTGATAAAGGTAGCATCATTCAGATCAAGCGTTTGGCGAATGATGCAAGAGTGACAATCACCTTCTTCTTGTTTACAAATGATTGGAGAGTGATCGCAACATCATTCTCACCAGTATGGACGGTGACATTTGTCCAGAATTGACGAGAGTGTCCAGAATTGATGAAGAGAGTCGGGATAGATGGTAGGATTCAGAAGAAAAGCAGTTCGATACTGGGAATCAGCCATCAGATCAATAGCATCATCAAACTTAGTCCAAAAGGTCGATTTTGTGAAGTAAGCAACATAGTTGTGTCGAGGTTTGATTTGCATGGTCGCCATTAATGGGAGATGAACGTTCAGAAATCGATTTATGAAAGTTTGAAGTTAGGGTTAGGTATTTATAGGTTATGAAACGGCTGAAAGTAAACAGCTGAAAGTTTTGGTTTTAGTCATCAGTTGTTAGAAAACGACTGAAGACATGGTTTTAACTTTCAGGTGTTGTAAACAACTGAAGACTTGGTGTTTTTCATCAGTAGTTGAAAAAACTACTAAAGACTTGGTTTGGCTTTAGTTGTTTTGAAATGAAACAACAGTTGTTAGAACCAATTAAAGAATAAACTTACTCATCAGTTGTTGTCGTCAATTCACATATCTCAGTTGTTTCATTTGACCTTAACACTTACTCAGCAGATTATCTGATTTTCAGATGTTTTATTGGTCATCAGTACTTATCTGTTAGAACAGTCGTCAGTAGTTGTAACCACTTCAGTACTTTGCAACAGATAAAGTACTTCAGTACTTTAAGGAATTTAGTCTTTAATAGTTATGAAAAACTGCTGAAGATAAAATAGCTTCAGTACCTATTTGTGACAGCTGTATACTAATGCTCATCAGTACTTGGAGCTGAGATCATCAGTAGTTGTCAATTTATTCAAGCTGCAGCATACCAAGCCTTAGCACAAGATTTTGAAAAGTTGCACTGTCCAAGGCTTAGTAAATATATCTGCAAGCTCATCAGCACTAGAAACAAACTTTGGATCAATTAGACCTTTTTCATAACAATCCCTGATAAAGTGATGTCTGATCTCAATATGTTTGGTCCTAGAATGCTGGACAGGATTCTTAACAATACAAAGAGCTGAAGCACTGTCCATTAGTAAAGGAGTCTTAGTCTCTGTAATGTCATAATCCAGTAATTGATTCTGAAGCCAGAGTACCTGAGATGTACAACTTGCAGCAGCAATGTACTCTGCTTCAGCAGTGGATGTGGCAATAGAGGTTTGTTTCTTACTCTGCCAAGAAACCAAATAGTTGCCTAGAAATTGGCATCCACCAGAGGTGGATTTTCTGGTTAATTTACACCCGAAATAGTCACTATCAGAGAAAGCAACTAATTTGCAAGAGTGTCCAGTGGAATACCAAAGTCCTAGAGATTGAGTTCCTTGCAAATATCTAAAGATCCTTTTGACTGCAATCATATGGGATACTTTAGGTGCAGCCTGAAATCTAGCACAAACACAAGTTGCAAACATAATGTCTGGTCTAGAAGCTGTAAGATACATCAAGGAACCAATCATACATTTGTAAAGAGTTTCATCAACTGCTTTACCTCTTTGATCAGCATCCAGTTGTGTGGTGCTGCACATGGGAGTAGAACATGGCTTATAGTTTTGTAAATCAAATTTTTTCAACAAATCCTTTGTATATTTTGACTGATGAATGAAAGTTCCATCAGCTTTTTATTTGATTTGCAACCCCAGAAGAACTGTAATTCTCCCATGGCACTCATTTCAAACTTTTGTTGCATCAACTTAGTAAAGGCATCCCACATTGTGGATCAGAGGATGCAAAAATAATATCATTAACATAAATTTGAACAAGGAGCTTATGCATGCCTACTTTCTTAATGAACAAGGTTTTATCTATGGATCCTCTAGTGAAATTATTTTGAAGAAGAAAGTTGGACAGTGTTTCATACCAGGCTCTAGGTGCTTGTTTTGGTCCATAAAGAGCCTTATCAAGCTTATACACCCAATCTGGATGTTTATGATCTTCAAAACCTGGTGGTTGGCACACATAAACTTCTTCTTTTATTTTACCATATAAGAATGCACTTTTGACATCCATTTGAAAAACTTTGAGATTATGAAAAGCAGCATAAGCTAAAAACAATCTGATTGCTTCCAGTCTGGCTACAGGGGCAAAGGTTTCATCATAATCAATACCTTCTTTTTGTGAAAACCTCTGTACAACCAGTCTGGCCTTGTTTTTGACAATTTGACCTTTTTCATCAGTTTTATTCCTAAACACCCATTTAGTGCCTATTGCACACTTACCTTGGGGAAGAGGAACCAGTTCCCACACTTGCTGCTTTTGAAACTGAAGAAGCTCAATTTGCATAGCTTCAACCCATCCATTGTCTCTTAATGCAATATGATAATTCTTTGGCTCTTGCTGACTGATGAAGAGAGCATAGAAGCAAAAGTTGGACAATTGACTTCTGGTTAAAACCCCAGCATTGATGTCACCAATGATCTGAGACATGGGATGATTCTTCAGTTCTTGATACTCAATAAGATCTGCGCAAGTGTTTGTAGGTGATTCAGCAGCAATAGATGGTGATCCAGATTCTTGAAACCTAGAATGAGATGACAATTCAAATGAAGTAGAGGATTCAGAGATCTCATCAACATTTGTTGTGGATGGAACTGCTGAAGCTACAGGAACATCAAGTTTAGTTGACTCAGGCAGTTGATCACTAAAACTTGCATTGATACCAACAGATGGATAACATGTTGCAGAAGATGATGGATTCACAGAACCTACAACATTTGGAGACTTATAAGGAACATATTGTAGTATGTCCAGATCAAATAACTCCACAGGATTTTGTGGGATTTTCTCCTTTGGAGATTCATTAAACTTTACATGCAAGGTTTCTTCTACAAATTTTGATCTGCAATTAAAAACTCTGTATGCCTTGCAAGTAGAGGGATACCCAACAAAGTACCCTGCATCCACCTTTGATTCAAACTTCTGAAGTGGATCTTTTGTGTTGAGAATATAACAGGGACACCCAAATGCTCTAAAGAAGGAAATCAGAGGAGCCAAATGATGTAACACTTCATAAGGAGTCTTCATCAATCTTTGATTTACCAATACTCTATTTTGTACATAACAAGCTGTGTTAACAGCTTCAGCCCAAAAAGTTAGTGGCAAACCAAAATCAACCAACATTGACCTTGCAGCTTCAATAAGGGTCCTGTTCTTTCTCTCCACCACTCCATTTTGTTCAGGAGTTCTAGGAATGCTAAACTGCCTCTTGATTCCCTTAGAGAAATAAAATTCGTCAAGTGTGTGATTTCTAAACTCTATGCCATTATCACTCCTCACACACTTGACAGAAAGAGAATACTGCTTTTCCACATGCAATACAAAGTAGATGATAATTTGACCAGCTTCATCTTTTGAATGTAAGAAGAAGATCCATACAAATCTGGAATAATCATCCACAATTACCAGACAGTATTTTTTCTTTGCCATACTCATCACTCTTACTGGACTAAAAAGATCCATATGCAGTAATTGCAAGCAGGCATTGGACTTTGGTTCTTCTATTGGAGGGAATGATACTTTATGTTGCTTTCCTTTTAAACAATCAGAGCAGTTGTCATCACATTTGAACTCCTTTAATGGCAGACCTCTCACTAACCCATGAAGGATCAGTTGGTTCATGTTTCTAAGATTCATATGACCAAGCCTTCTGTGCCAAAGCTCAGATTCCTGAGGAGAGGCCTTGGAGAACAGACATGGATGGCCTTTTAGATCAATTTTCTTTGATAAGTCTAGGGCATATAATCTTCCAACCCTGTTGGCTTTCAGGAGAGTATGTTCATCCAATATCTTGTCAATCATATTCAATACATTGAAAGACGAAATTCGACAGTTCTGACTGGTGAAAAGTGCAACATGCCCTTTATCACACATTTGACTGACACTCAACAAATTATACTTGAGATTCTCCACATGGTTGACATCATCAAACTTATTTCACCATTTAAAACAAAGCCTTTGCCGATGATGTAACCCTTAGCATCATTACCAAAAGATGCAAATCCCTTCTTTCCTTGAGAGTAGTCATGAAGAAGAGATCTGCTTCCAGTCATATGCATAGATCCTCCACTGTCCACATACCAGATGCTTCTATGGCATGTTGAAGAACCCTGCATATATCACAACAACTAGTTAGCTTTTGAGACTCAAACATTTTTTGTTTTGGGCCTGTTCTCATCAACAACTTTTATACTAACTGATTTTTCATGATTAACAGCCTTTGAAGAAGGAGATGGTGCTGAAAAAGATTCCTTTGATTTTGGCTTAGGTTTCCTTTTCAGTGGTTTAATCACAGGTACATCTATTTGGTCACTCTCCCCAATAGATGTTGAACCATCATAACAAGTTGTGTCTGATTGGTTGTTAAAGCTTTTAGTTCAGCAGACACATCAGAACTTGTTTGTGAATGATTCCTGTGAGACACCATGTCCTCCTTTTTGAAAGACACAGACTTAGTCTGTAGTTTTGATACTCTTTGAGGAGTATTTTCAGCTGTTTTATGATAAACTTCTTTCTTCTGTTTAGATTTTTATGAAGACTTTGGTTTATCAGGTTGAGATGTTTGTGGCACAAACCTGGTTTCAAATTCATCTTTCATTTCATTAATTTTCTTTTTGATGATTTTATCCTTGTTAAATTTGGAACCCTTTCTGTACCAACATTCATCAGTGAGATGATTGAATAGACCACAAATTTCACATGGCTTTTTCTTTATCTTTTGTTGATCAGCTGCTGAAGAAGATGAAACTACTGAATGTGTGTTCTTTAGTACTTTCTTCCTTTCAGTACTTATGTGTAGTACTGAAGGATTTGTAACAACTGAAGACTTGTTCTTCAGATATTTTCTATCAGTACATTTGGATTTCCTGATTGATTCTTCAGCAGTTGTCAAACCATGTTTGGTTCCATTTGGCTTGAAATGTTCTTCAGGTGTTGTTACTTGCTCTTCAGTACTTTGAATACCTTTTGAGACAACACCTGAAGGACTCAGCTTTTCTTTGATCATGTGTTCATCAGCAATAGGACCATCAACAGACTGATTAGCTGAGGTACTATTATTGACTTCATCCTTTGATTGTACATTATCACTTGAGGATGAGACACATGATGATGTGGTTTGGGAATTGATTTCACCTTCAGATTTTACTTCTGTCTTGGGAGTAAAATCTGTAGGAGGTTCAGTGTGATAATATCCAATCCCAAACTTCACATTTGAAGCAGTTTGCTTACTGAGAAGCATTTCAAACCCCTTACAAGATGTTACCCAGCGTTCACACTCCACTTGAGTAGCTGCAAGTGTTTCTTTGAGACTCTTGTGATTTTCTAAGATGACCTCTACCTTAGCCTTTTCATCAATGATTTGGCATTTTAATTTGTAAATCTTATAATCTTTTTCTTTTAAAACAGACTCAAACTCAGCTTTTCTTTTGGAAATCACTTTCTCTAGCTCAAGATTTTGATTAATTAAAGCTACATTTGCTTCTCTAATTGAGGCAAAAGCAGCTATTCATGACTCAGAACACAACTTGGCCTTAGCCTCAGAAGATATTTGTGGTACCTGTGATGATGAAGCATTTGAGCTTGAACCACCAGTAAACTCTAGGGTCATAAGAGCAAGATTTCCAAAAGGATTTTCACCACCATATTGACCAGCACCAGAAAACATTTGTTCAGAATAACCAGAAAGATCATCTGGTAAACTACTCTAGTCAACAACACCAGGAATGAAAAAGCTTTGATGTGATTGAGATTGAGATTGAGATTGTTGACTTGATTGAGGTGGTTGAGGCTCAGGTAGGGCATATGATTGTTGAGCTATGGGTACAGGAACCTGATTGGACTGTGACATGTAAAAACAGGGATAAGGATATGGCATTTGACCTTGAGGAACAAAATATGTAGGAGATGATTGATTTTGTGAATGATGACCAGAACTGGTAGAATGTTGCCCTTTGTTTTGTGAATTATTGCTTAGAAAAGTCACAAAGGGTGCAGAAGAGTTAGATCCAGATGATCTACACTCTCTTGCAAAATGTCCAAGTCTATGGCACTTGTGACACCTCAACTTGCTCTTGTCAAAACCAACTTTGGTTTTTCCAGAGAGACCAGGGAATTTTCTACCTGTCCTTTTGTAAAATTTTTGAGATCTGATATTAACTAATGCCATTTGGCTCAAAATATCCATCTCTTCCAAATCATCATCAGAAATTCCTTTCAAATCATCTATCAAAAAGCATAGATTGTCACTATGACATCCTGAATTACCATCAATACCAGCAAAAGCATGATCTCCACTGTTTGAAGAGAAATCAATATGCTCATCATAGGAACTTTCTGATGTAGCATATTCTAACTCATGACCAACTAGAGCAGCATTCCCTGGTACAAAGTCATCAGTGAGCTTCCCAGATGAAGTCAGTTTTCTTTTTTGTTCTATCTCTCTTTCAAATGTAAGCAGTTTCCTATGAAGTTGGGTGAGAGATAGATTATCTAGATTTGCACTGGAGCGTAGGACAATGGTATATGTGTCCCATCTCTCAAGCAGGGATCTGAGAAATCTGTTGTTCATCTGACTATTTGTATATTCATGTTTAACCATTTTCAACTCAGATATCAAACAGGAGAATCGCTCAAACTGTTGAGTGAGTGACTCACCCTTTCTATGAGAGAATGTCTCATATTGCTAGGCAAGGATTTCTCTATTGTTTGCTAAGACCTCATCAGTTCCTCCAAATTGTTCTTTCAGAGCAACCCAGAGGTCATGAGCAGATTCATGATGCATAAGTCCAGAATAGATTTCATTAGGCAGTGCCATGGCCAGAATTCCATGGGCTTTAGCATCAATTTCAAATAGTTTCAGATCTTCATCTGAATATTGCTCTTTCTTCTTCAGAACCATCTCATTGGTTTCTGGATTACTCACCATAGGCTTATATGGTCCATGAACCATAGATTTCCAACAACCTAAACTATTAACAGACAGGTGATGGAGCATTCGTCGTTGCCATATGTTGTACTCACTCCTAACAAGCATCGGAGGCTTTGCTGAGGAGCCAGTATTGTGAGGATCATTGATTGATGTAGCCATTTTCACCAATTCAAACAGGTTCAATAAGAGTTTAACGAACCTAACTCAAAAACTCAACAACACAATTTGAAATAAGAAGAATCTCAAATTGATTCACAGGAAGCAACAGAAAAACAAACTCTATAACCAATTCTTGCAAATTTGCCAATTCGATCAAACTAAGATATCAAAAGAACAGTTTCAATGATCAATTGTTAAATCGATCAATGATTAACCTGCTCTGATACCATTTGAAGGGATCGAGATCTAGTTTGATCAATTAGATTAGGATTTGCAGCGGAATAGCACAGGAATTAGACGAAATTCTAGCAAGAATAATATGAATATTCAATCAAACAGTAACAGTTATAGAGAGAGAGTTTTCTGCAAAAAGAATGTTTTCATTCATGCACAAGCTTTCCGTAGAGGGAAATTAGGTCAACATTCCTTTTATAAGGAATGTGACATCAGCTGACGTCACATGATAGTGACATCTAACTGATTTATACAAACAACTGAAATTAAACTAAACTACTGAAGATGTCCACAACAACTGAGGACACCTTCATTAGAAGCTAAGTATAAACTAACATTATAACTACTGAAGTTATAACATCTGAAGTATAAGAACTTCAGGTGTTTTACATAATATAAAACTACCGATTACAAACTACTGAAATATAAACCATCACAACTACTGAAGAGAATTACTTCAGCTGTTGTGACAACTTCTGAGAACTTGATCTTCAGACTTTGTCTTCAGCAGTTGTCTTCAGACTTTGTCTTCAGCAGTTGTCTTCAGACTTTGTCTTCAGCAGTTGTCTTCAGACTTTGTCTTCAGCAGATGTAGATCACTTCAGTTGTTTTGATGTCTGTGGGACTTAAAGGTTTTTCTGATCTGGCTCATTGGTTCTTTTGGTCCAACACAGGTAGATGTTGTTGAGGATGGCACGGGATGGCTACTTGGCTCATTTTGGATGACATCCAATTTATGTTGTGATAATGTTTTTGCATTGTAATGCAAGCAAATTATATTTTGTAATAAATGTTGTATTATTTTGCAAAAGCGATTATTTATGTCACACCCCAACCTTGACGGCGGAAACATCGAGGAGTGAGAGTTAAGATTGTTCACAGTCACATAACGCTATTATCAAATCCAAATATATTATTCATAAGTTTCAAAGGTAATATTACAAACATAAGTCTTCAAATAAAGTAAGCATAACAAGAAATATAACAAGCTCATTCATTTATTTAACTAGGTCCATTCCTAGGTGTGAACAACTTCAAAAGTGGCGATCAAGCTTGAGTATTTCCTGAAACATGTTAAAAATAACGGGTCAACAATAATGTTGGTGAGATTTTTATAGTTTTCAATACATAAGTATATAAAAGATGGCAATTCATGTTGTAAGTTAGAGAACAAAGTAAACTAGGGATGTAAGACAAAATGCACAACCAAACCTTGACAATGTTTTACAAGTCTCAAACGTTTACAAGCATATACGATTAGCTAAGTGTACTTGGATCAACCACGCAGGCTTGTCAGGCCCATAGATCTATGACGTCGCCAGACTAGCAATAGTTAATGATTGTACATATATTCGACATTACATTGTAGCTACAAAGTTCAACTAACTACAATGCACAAGTAAATTGCCATAAGTTTACAAGTATCAAACGTTAACAAGTGCAATGTTTATAAAGTAACATGTTTCACCCCAAAGTGTGAAAATATGAAAAAGGGGTATAGAAATACTCACTTGATCAAATAAGTATGTATTGACGACTAATAAGAAGTATAAATAAACGTCCCAATGCGAAAACCTTCACAAGGTACCTAAAATATAAAATATATATTTACAAGGTTTAAGTTTATTAATAAGATTAAGATTTTAACATGAACTAGGGTTTTGCTAATAATTTGGGGGTTTAATGACTAAATTAAATAAATTGATATAATGGATTATGTTTTGATTTAATGAAATTATAATATTCGAGCATTTTATTATAAAGCAATAAATCACAGGTAGTAAAGTTTAAATAATCTTTTATAATTTTTGTTTTAAAATACTTATGATTTAAACGATAGCTAGAGTCAATAATAATTTAGGTTCTTAAATCATTATTTAGAGTCTACATTATGCATAAACTATTTAAATAATAAATAAATAATCATAATAAACTAAATATAACTCTTGTTTTATAAAAAAGTTTAAGTCATTTAAGAAATAAGTTTACAGAAATAAAGTGATTTTAAAATACTCAAAGTTTATAAATTACCATTACAAATTTTAGAAATTTTTACATATTTTAATACTATTAAAAACATCAAAAAAATGGATTGAGGGTCCCTGGGTTCGAACTCGGGACCTCAAGTCCACCTCCCCCAGCTCTTACCAGTACACCAAAGGCTTCAGCCGCGACCAATGTTAGTTTTGTATTCTTAAAACCAAAGTCCAAATAAAATCCCTAAATCCAAGAACTCTAGAATTGATCTTAGATCAAATTGAGCATCAAACCGTTGTTGTGAATCAAATTAACCATGGGGCTTTTGCTCCCCACATGATTTCAAGTATGTTTGTGTATCAAATTACCTGATGCTTTGTTTGATTTCGTAGTCACGACACGAAGAACAACCGCGACCAACATGGTGTTCAATTGTTGCTCAAATGCACGAGATAATCAAATTAAATTTGTGGGAAGCTTCCTCAAGTGTTAATGACGATTCCCCTCACCCAATTCGGACTAAACGAGCTTAGAAGAACGATTTCACTAAGGTTGCAGGTCGCGGTTAACGTACGAATCGTAGGAGATGATTGTGTATGTTTCCGGTGAAATTAAGGGTAGCATTCGATTGGGCATAACTAAATGATTTTTTAGGTTATTTAATTAGATTATAATTATGTTTTAAAGCAGAACGGCTATGTAGTTTAACGTGGTTTCGGTTATGCACTCGATCAGGTTTATAACCGTCGTTAAATGCATTAAAGGTTCATAACAGTGTTCGAAATGTGTTCACGAAACGTTTGGATGATTTGGCATCAAAACGGTGGTGTTTGGTGGATCTTGGGACCTCGCTGGCGCCACGCCGGACTTGGCCGGCCGGCGGCCGGAAAAATGGGGAGAGAGAAGGGATGGGGGGTTGGGTTTTGGTAATATACACCCTTGGTCCTTGTGGTTTCCAGTTTGCTATTTCATGCATAAACTTTATTTTTAAAGTTTCTAAATTGACAAAAAAAACCCTTAAACTTAATTAAGTTTTAACTTGTTAACTTTCATATCTTATATTATCATGACTATATTATTATTATTATTATTATTATTATTATATTATTATTATTATTATTATTATTATTATTAGTTATATAATAATAATCATTATAATCTGAAAGGATTAAAAGACAAATTAAAGCAATATGCAAAAGCAATCCAAAAGTTTCATATTTGGCAACGAAGTTCCTTACAAGAATTAAACATTACAAACTTTTAGTTAAACAAAAAATACAAGATGTTATAGTCTCCCCAACTTAAAAGAATTTCGTCCCGAAATTAAGAATGAAACTTAAACGGACATGAGACTTATGATGAAAGATAAGTGTACTAACGGACTGTGGTTGGCGTTTGATTACGGATAAGATGCTCCACTTTGCAAATTATGGAATTTTACACAATGCATCCAAATTTGAACTCTTCCAGTGGAATGCGAAAGTTATCATTGACAAACAGACTCTTTGAGATTTGACATATGAAACGTTGGAAATCAATGATGAGTTCCTGAGGTATATTAGACTTATAAGTCACACTTCTCCCATCATCTGGAATGAAATTATGTAATAAAGTGACGTCTTGAAGCCAATAAGAAAAAAAAAATTATATCCCGTAATTGTATGAAAGTTTGACCGTTGGAATTTAAGAATCCCAAGTGCCACTATATAATGACACAAGCTTAACGCATATCTTGTGATTACATATCGCTCCTCCGGTTAAATCGTCAGGTTAAGATTGATACGATATGCCGAGATTTTGAGCTGGGTTCCTAAAGATGATTAGAGGCATTGCTAATAACAGAAAGTGAATCGATCATCAGAATTAACGATCGATGTTTAACTATACACCACGATAACCGACTATTTGAGGTAAGTACAAGTCAATTTCTCGACTCGTTATCTCACATGAGCCAATATGAAATGCGTGAAACTAGCCAATCGGTCAATAATGCACCAAATGACATCAAGAAATACAAGGCAATTTGAACATATACCAAGCTACGTCAACGTTTCCTTTATGCCAAACCATGAATACCAATCGCGGAAATTCATGATCCTTTTTGTTAACATCGGAATGAACATAATAACAAGTCTTGTAAGTTGCAATCAAGATAGAGTTTTAGAGATTTTCAAGATTAGGAGTTCAAGGTTATCCAAAATAATGGAAATTGCATTTTTAATTATAGGTAAAGAGTTAAAGAAAGACGTTGTTCATGATCGGATTGGAATAATTCAGAATATCGACGATAAAGGCAATGACAAATAGTTTTCCAAGTACGGCTTGCACACACGGTTCATCAAACCCATGAACACAACCGTACATTGCTATAACCAGAAAAGCATGGCATAAATTTATAATAACTTTATCTTGTACGAAAGATTGTTTTAGGAGTGTTATCATCGTGCAATTAGGTTTTGATGATAACTCAGAATGAAGGTCGATAAAAAGGTTCCATAAAGCTAGCTCAAACGTCAAATTGAAACATAAAAGCGTGAGAGAAGAAATCAATTTAAAATTTAAATGTTCCAGACTTGGAACTAGGGTTACCCTAAAGTAACAATGGCCCCTTTTGAGTTCAAGATTCATGCTTTAGCTTGACTGGTTGGAACACTATCGTCGACAAATCAGATAACGGTGTTCACCCTTCAAGTTATTATACGTTTCTTGTCAATTGAAGTCTTAAAACCCTGGTAAGTTTGAGATCAAGGAATGGGAACACTCACCAAGATGTGGTTATCACTCCTAGCTTGGTGGTGTATTTCCTAAAGTATGACTCTTAACTACCAACAAGAGCTCGATCCTAACTCATTGTTGAGGATCCACCAGAATAAAATGAGGTAACTCACCATTAAGGTAAGGATAATCACTCCTATCTTAACAGTAAAGTTTTATAGAAACAAAATATAGAAAAATGAAAAGTTTCATCAAATAACGGAATTAACTCCTACTTTGATGGGGTCATTTCATTTGAGAAAAATACCATCCATAAAATTTTAAACGGGTGATATTATCATCAAGGTATGGATTTCATGCCTATCTTGATGATTGAATTTCATAATACCAAGAAAACAATCAAGAACTGACCTTTGTCACCAAAGTACGGGATTCAATCCTATTTTGGTGGGGTCATTTCATTCGTGAAATACGAGTTCCAAAGGAAAATGATTGAAATCTGTCCTCAAAACAAGGAAATCACCCCGATTGAGAGGATGGGATTTCATAAAACACAATACAAAAATTGAAAACCATCATCAGGATACGAAATTTTACTCCTATTTTAAGGAGGTAATTCCATTTGTAAAATACGAATTCATAAAAGCGAAAAGAAGGAAATAGTCATCAAGTTATCAGGTTCACTTTTGTCTTAACGATGAAATTTCATAAGAACAGTAATAGCGAATGGAAAGTCATTACCAAAGTAAGGGAGTCACCCCTGTTTTGATGAGATAGAATCATTTAGGGGATACGAGTGTCCTTAGTCATAGATTGACTTGCGGACTCTTGCATTGCCTAAGATGCAAAACGGTTTGAAGTTTTTATAAAGCTCGACTTAGCAAACGAAGAGAATATCGGCTAGAAATTTAGAAACTTTAAATTACATCAATATGACCTTAACAAGAAAAAAAATCATGCTTGCTAGGATTAAGGTTAAAGTTCAGGATAACAAAGTTAATTGTGTTAGGTTCTCAAATCTTGAATGGTTTAAGTCAGAAAAACAATATCAATGACGGAAAGGATTTCACACAATAATGAGATGTAAACGTTCGGTTCAAAATAAGAGGGAAATACATTGACTTCTCAAAATATTACGTCAACCACAACTTTACGGTAGACACACGTACCTATAAGCGAACACCCATCTCATGAGTTCCAGGTTAGATAAACGGATCCAACGGTCGAATCAAATTTATGTGTATACCTTGCCTAGACAAGGTATCCCGGGATGAAGGTATTCCACCTTTCGGCTTTGCATGATTCAGTTATGGGACACACTTTAAGGACAATTTAAAAACCCTAAGTAACAATTTTAAGTTTTAAAAACCATTTGGTTTAGACGACCAATATATTTGGATATATTAAGATCCATGTACACGTTGGTCAAGGTATGAAGATAGTTACATAAGGCGCACAACGTATAATGTTGTTTAAACGTAGGAATTGAGGAGTATAATGAGTTCAATATTAACGACAACATTCTATAAGATAGGAATGAGAAGATATTAGAGTTTCGATGATAAACCAGCCCAAGGAATCAAGGGTTTTTGATATTTTAAATATAAACTGGATGGTTCTATTTGGTAACGCATTACCATTTGGAAACGTTGACACTTCAAGGTAAATTGACCCATTTGCCTTAGAAACTTGTGTATGTTGACCATAGTTTATCACTCATCCCAGAAATCCCCAGGTAAGCATAAGTAGTCCCGTAGGATTTATGGGATATGCTTGCCTTAGCCCGAAGGCCTTTTGCCAGGAAAACCAGAATACAGGTGTCTATGTGTCACACAAATTTCTTAGGTTCATGCAATCAAAACCTTGATGACATTTTCATAGATTAGACATAAGTCTAAAGATCCAAGTCATAAGCATAAGTATACGATTACACATGTTGTCGAGAATAAGATTAAGAAGTTTCATTTTTCGGGGAGAGTAAAAGTGTCAAAGGTAAGTTTAGAGAGAAAAGTAACAAAGTTTAAACAATTACAAGACAAACCTATGTTAAGGTATCAAGTTGCACATAAGTATGGCATAGCATTATGTAGCATGCAAAACAATATATATATATATATTTACAAGAATATAAATATTATTCTATGAGGTTCATGCATAAGCTATAGTCTAGGTCACCATTTCTAATAACCTAAATCCTTATAGTTATGGGCTCTGATACCAATCTGTCACACCCCAACCTTGACGGCGGAAACGTCGAGGAGTGAGAGTTAAGATCGTTCACAGCCACATAATGCTATTATTAAATCCAAATATATTATTCATAAGTTTCAAAGGTAATATTACAAACATAAGTCTTCAAATAAAGTAAGCATAAAAAGAAATATAACAAGCTCATTCATTTATTTAACTAGGTCCATTCCTAGGTGTGAACTGTCACACCCCGACCGACGGTGGAATCACCGGGGCGGACGAATGGGAGATGATTGCTCATAGCACATGGAACTAATTAAGTTGAAATAATATTAAATGTCATTAATCATTAAACATTACAAGACAAATAAGATAATAACATAACAATCAAGATGCAACCAAATACATAAGTCTTTCAATTAATCTAGGTCCAAGTCCTATATGAGCACAAGAAGATCTTCAAGGAGGAAACCTGAAACATGTTAAAAATAAAAGGTCAACTATAAAGTTGGTGAGTTCCCATGGTTTAAACACACACATGAGTATATATATGAAAAAGGGTTACAAGTAGCAATTCACGTCCATGGTTATGAGTTAGCAAGCTTATAGAACACATACAGTTACAACCAAACCTCGACTTGATTACAAGTATATAAGATTGGCTAAGTGTACTTGGTTCCCATGATGAACAAGCATACGTCATCAGGAGTCAGCAATACATCGACTTTAGCACCAAATAGGCTTGTCAGGTCCAAAGTCTAAGACGTCGCTATGCTAGCAATAGTTAATGATTGTATACAAAATATGTATCTCATATAAGACTTATAATAACACAAATAACCATGACAAAAAGTAAAGATGAATTGCATGTGCATTTACAAGTATCAAGAAGTTTACAAGTGTAAGTTTATAAGATTAACATGTTTCACCCCAAAAGGTGTGAAATAAAGTAAAGAGGGGGCATGGAGAACTCAAAGATGTAAATAATATGATGATAAGAATGTAGACGAAGCTCCAACGATTTGCTTTACAAGTTGCCTAACCGTATAGATTCCAAGATTAAGTTTAAAGGTAAGATTAATATATAAACATGAACTAGGGTTTCAATTGGAAATTTGGGGGATTAAATAATTAAATGAAATAATGACACGTGTATGTTTTGTTTTAATAAAGATGATATAAATCATTTAAGACCAAGTTTAATTAAGAATTATTTAAAAAAATTGAGGTTATTGATTTAATAGAAATTAAGTATAATATGTGAAAATAGATAATTAACTTAATAATTAGTTATTTAAAGCTTGTTAATGAGAATAATTAAGTACTTATTTAAATAACATTAAAATTATTTAAAATGATTTTATAAAGTTTTGGGCTTTTAAAATGATTTAACACCAAGGTTTTATAATAAAAAACCCTAAAAACATAAGAATAAAGTAAATAAAAGTTGACGAGTAAATTTATTAACTATTTTTTATTTAACATGGTTAAATAAATCATTAAATAATTAATTATTTAAATAATCATCTAAATAATCATTTGCATAAATAATTTTTTAATTAATCATTGAACTATAATATATTTATAATATAAATGACTTAGTAAATTTTTATGATTTTTTTATTGTTTAACAAGTAATTAAAGTTAAGAGTTATAAGTTAAAATATTAAAATTTAACTTAATAATTTCTGAAATGTTTTAGTTAATAAAATAATATATATTTAGATTTATTATTATATTAATAGTTTTTCTGATTTAATAATAATAAAAAATAATAAAAGAAAATTGCTAGAATAAAAATATGGCAGGGACAGGGTTTGAACCCCTAACCTGCCATGTGTAAGTGTTTGTTGTTAACCATTGCACCAAAGCTCGATTCTTGTCTTAAAACACAATTAATTTTTAAAACCATTATTCAAATAATTTCCCCAAATCCTTATAAACCCTAGAATAGTTTGATTCTAATTGAACACTAGATTGATGTTGATAATGAAATTGATGTTAGGGCTTTTGTTCATGATGTAAATACGAAGATGTTTGTGTGATTAATTACCTGTATTGGAGCCAAATCGATTAGAAGAGAAGGTATATGGTCGCGGCTAGATTGAGCATAGTTCGAGACATAAACATTGATACTAGTCAAATTAGTTTCGTATGAAGGTTCTGAGTTCGACAAGGATCAATAGCCCTCTACTATTTGTAACCAATTTAGCTCAGAAAGAGCCTTTTGAAAGAGTCGCAGGTCCGAAACGCAGAGAGAGATCAACGAATGATTTGGGTGTCTTGTAAGTGAAATTGAGTGTCAAAAGAGTTAAATCGAGTTGATTCAAGTGTTTGCCCTCAATCGTATAACATTGATTTGATCGGTTATACTAAGAATGAGTTAAAGTTTTGAATTGATTAAGCGGTTTTGAAAGCACACCCTTAATTATCAAATGAATTCAATTGAACCCGATAAAACATTCGAAACCGATGCAAAGAAGTTAAAGAGCGGTTTAATTGCTTCTTAAACGCGTGTTTTGGGTGCTTTGGTGGTCGCCGGAGATGGTGGCCGGCGACTAGGACAAGCCGACGGGGATGGGGGGTTGTTTTAGAAATTTACACTTTCAACCCCTCAAGTTTCATATTGTTATTATTTTATGTAAAAACTTTTAAATCCAGTTTTAAGAATTACCCATCCAACCCTAGACTTTATAAAACTCATTTGAATAATAAACCAAATTAATTATTTGTTAAATTTTACAAACTTATAAACTTTATAGTTTAATTATTTAATTTCAATAATAAGAATCTATAACTATTAAAGAAACTTTATAATTTTATTAAAATTTCATTTTATAACTTGATAATTTTTAGTAAGACTTTTCCATTTATTTGTAAAATGAATGGTTAATCTTATAACTTTATAAAAATTTAAATCTAAGTAAATTATTACAACTTGTTTTAAATTATTAAAAAATAATAATTCACAATAAAGGTTGTATTTAATCCATAAAACCATTAAAATAATTTAACAATGGAAATTCAAATTGAGTTCGGGTTTTGGGTTTTAACTCGAAAAATTGCGGATGTTACAGTCTCCCATACTTTAAGAAATTTCATCCCAAAATTAATCACAAGTAGACTAATTACGAGGAGACTTGGATTTCATGCCACATTCGCAAGTGTCACTTGGAATGTTTATATTTAATGAGTTTAATTATGATGCGTTTGTCATGCTTGATTTGTTAAATTTGTCAAATTTCATAATTCATGATTTTATGTGTTTCTTGACAAAGGTTACAAGATTATTAATCTAGAATTTTTTTAATTGGTAAACGTTTGTATTTTAAACGATTCAAAATAATTGGGAAGGTTTTGTCACGAGGGAAGCACTAAGTATTAGTGTGACACGTGTGACAACCCAAGTCTTCGGGTTAACATCGTTTTTATTGTGACATCCGTCACCTTGAGGTCCGTCGAACGACATAAATAACATGGAAATATTTTAAATAAATCTTCCTTTTCTTCATGAACTCCTGCTTTACGGAATCATGTCTGCTTATTTTTCCTTGTGCCTGTACTTCCTTCGAGAACGTGTGTTAAGCATAAAACTTTTATAAATCTCATCACCATTACCACCAAATATATCATTTTTAATTTCGACCATTGTCATTAATAAAACCATTTTAGGCTATCAAATGTCATTAAACACGCTTTTAACCGTAATATAACGAACATTTTAAGATCGTAATCAACCGAAACAATTTTTGGGAAACTCGAGGGTTAAGTGCAGGGATTAAACTTGTAATTTTGCAAACTTGGTTGGGTATATAAGCCCCATTTCCAGCCATTTATCCTCATATTCATCTTCTTCACCTTCAACCTTTTCTCCACTTTTTCTCTTGATTTAGCACCAAAAATCGTCACGTTTGTCGCGTTTTCACTACCAAATCTTGGGTATCATCGTGTGTACGCGCTCCTAGCAGGTAGACAACCTTGTTCAACCCGTTTTTGGTTCGGTTTACTGCTGCGATTTCTAGGGTTTCGGGTGCTCGGGTTCATCCGAGCACATGAGGTCGAGTGGGTGCGTGTGAGGTCTTTCTGCTTGTGTTTCATGTTTGTGTATGTTTGTTGAGTGTTTCTAGAGGTCCTCGTGGTATAAAACCCCCGCTAGAGCAGCTCGGGGGCTGCTCAGCCCGACCACAGTCGTGATTCTGCAGTTCGGGCGACTGGGTCTGTCATGCGATTGAGCCGTGCGACTGAGTGAGTCGTGCGACTGAATCATGCGTCTGAGTCTATCGTGCGACTGAGTTGTGCGACTAGGCAAGTCGTGCGACTGAGTCGTGCGACTGGGTGTTTGTATGCGATTGAGTCATGCGTATGAATGATTGTGTGCGAGTGAGTCAGGTGACCGAATGAGTGTATGCGATTGTGCGTGTTTCGCACGACTGGAGTCCAATCGCACGAATGAAGGTTCAATCGCACGAAAGTAGCTAATTCGCACGATTGAGGATTGATTCGTGCGCATGGAGGTTGGGTCGTGCGAATGGGTGTGTTGCGTGGTGCGACTGGAGTCCAATCGCACGAATGAAGGTTCAATCGCACGAAAGTAGCTAATTCGCACGATTGAAGGTTGATTCGTACGAATGGAAAGTGGGTCGAGCGTCTGGTCCCGTCGTGTGTCTGATGATGCGTGCGTCTGCTTGTGTGTGTGCTACCCACGACCGAACCGATACAACCCGAACCGACCAAACATTACTATACGCTTTATACATGTCATTAATGCTTGACCATAACTGTCAATAGGTGTTTGACCGATCATTGCATTCAACTGTTGGAAATCTCGACCTTTCATACTTACCACTTAACATGTGAGTTTCGTGGCCCCTTTTTATGCTTATACTATTTTACAAACATTTACAAACATGGGGGAAAAGTATGCTCGCCCGTTTTCTATGCTGTACTACATACATACAATTTTCACACAAGGAATCAACGTGATACTGTGTTGCACGTACTTATTTGATACATGCTTGGGTCTGCTGTGTGGTTCTATCTTTGCAACTATTTAATTCCAGTTTGGGAACCGACGGTTAGGTATTGGTAGTACTACTGGGTTGACACCCCCACCCTCGTGTTGGTATACTAGTTAGTACCAACAATAGCCAGGTACGGGTCTTGGGTGAATATACGCCGATAATTTCTTTGTATACGTCGCTAGGTTTGGTTGCAAAGCTCATGTCATGTGATTTTACTTGTGTATATAACTGTATTCACGGTATTCCATATCATTTACTTTATACAGCATCACTTACACTTTTATTACTTAAACCTGTGAGCTCACCAATAATTTTGTTGACCATTTTGAGCATATCTTTTCAGGTGATCAAGCTAGCTGAGGTTCTAGGTGTGCTGCCTTAGTGGAGACCCTAGGATGCATTTTTGGACTAAACATGTTTGACAAACAGTTATTTTGAACAATGTTGAACTATGTAAACAATTACAATCTTTTGAAACTTGTTCCCGGGTTGTGGGAATTTACATTACAATTTCATCTTTATGTGATTATGTGAATCGTTTATCCTGTTATGCATATGGCTATGTTGTCGTGAACATTGACTATACACGACACAAGTCCCCTTGTTGTCGGGTGTCGTCATGACACGCTTGTCATCATTTTATTATTGCATCTCTATCGTTTACCATGTGTTATGACGATTCCCGTCTCGTCGCAACCCCGTGTTTCCGCTCTTAGCGGGGGTGTGACATTTATCATCTAACATCTCTACGCTATTTTATAGTTAATCAATTTTATTATTATAAAAGAATAATGGTTGTTATTAGTATTTTACTATTTAGCTATAAACTAAACCAGACAAAATTAACATTAAGGTGCAAACTACATAAACTAGAGGGACCATTATGTTAATTCACAAGATTAAGTTATCTTTAAATAACCAACCCAAACCCTACCTCCCGAAACCCTACACAAAACTCTCGGCCTCTCCACCAAAAGCATCCAAGTTTCTTCTTCGACAACCCCAACCCACCGAAACTCCCCACTGCCGTCCACCGTTTCCATTGGTGACCCTCTCGGAACATCGTTATCATCTCCAACGGCTTCGATCATCAATCGCAACAACCCGTTCGGTATGATTCTCTTTTGTTATGTCTATGTTGTTCGGTTTTGTGTATGGTTTTCCCTTCGTTCATGACTTGCGATCATAGTGGTTCCGGTTTCGGGTCATCATGTTGTGTGTGTTTCGGCTATTTGTATGTGTTGTGTACGTGCATGGTATCGCAGGTATGTGTGTGTGTGTTCTGCGTGTGATGTATGCTTTGTGTTGTGTGTGTTTTTGCCATATGTGTGAAGTTTGGGTGTACATGGATGAGTTTTGGGTGCAGGTTCATTGCATTTTGTGTTGTTGCGCGTGATCATGTGGGTACTACATGTGTATCCATATTGATGCGTAGTCTATGGTGTGTGTGATGTGTCCCTGTGTATGTATGTATGTATGTCTTGGTTGAGTCCAAGTGGGTTGTTGTGTAGTGTGTGTATCAGTTATAAATGGCCTGCAATGTATACAATTATGGATGCATATATTTTATATATGGTTGTGTTAATATGAATGCTTGAATGTGTGTATAATTGGGTGTATGAATGCATGTATATTATGTGTGTGTTCTGGCAGATTCTGTTAGCCAACTTGTGCACGTTATAACTTGATGATAATAACCTTAATCACTGAGTTTCTTGGATCCAAATTATTTATTTTGAATCTAGTTTCCAGAAAGCCCAACCACAATTAAATTGGACGTAAAGAACTCAAGTTATTGCCTTTTTAGCGAAGGTAGGTCAAAACTGTTCTTTTTGACAGCAAACAAAGGGTCAAGTATTTTGATACATGGTTTGCATTTTGAGGAACTTAGGGTTAAAATAAATGAATTGAAAAGTAACCCCATGAGTCTTGGAGCAACTCCAAGTGGTTTCATTTTAAAATAGTGTATAGATTTGTGTTTAGAGAAGTTATAATAAAAGTATGACATATGAGTTTTATTATAAAAACTCTTATAATTAAAGATATATATATATATAATATATATATATATATATATATATATATATATATATATATATATATATATATATATATATATATATATATATATATATATAATATCTTCATGTATGGTCCAATGGGTGTATGAGTAATTGAGTTTTATATGCTTGTGTGAATTTGTGTACGCTTGTGTTTGCTTGTGTATGGAGAGTCATGTTGTTTAGCTGACACTGCAACTGAACCGTGATCGCGAACCGTACCATTCTGCTCCGAATAACTAATTCCATTTCTAATATTTAATCAGTTAAATATTAAATCAAACCCAGGTTAATTGGAACCCGATCCCTTGTGCTTACACTTATTTGTTGCAACGCATTCGTGGCGAGTCTTCACGGCTCATATTTTACATTACTTTCCTTTTGGGGGAGAAAACATGCAAACTTTATTTATAAATGGTTTCTAGTGTTATTGTTTAACGTTTGTTACGTTAGTGCAAACATACTTAAAAGTCTTTACATTCTCGAACCGTTAGTAATGTGTAGCGAGGTAATTCTGAGTAGTACTACTGGGTTTGACAAACCCCGCCCGGGCTAGTCGCGCTAGCTTGATTGAAGGTCAAACGGGTGCGTTATTGACCTAACATTTGTCACTGTCTGGGTTAGACGTGACGGGAAGGCAACAAACTTACAAACAGTCAGCTTCGGTTTGAACCGCTAACTAACTTGATTATAGGCTAGCTACCTATCGATATGCTTTAATTACTTTACCATTCGAACTGTTACAAACATTTCTATCTATTATTAAACCTGTGAACTCACCACTTTATGTTGACACACTTTAGTATGTTTTCTCAGGTCACAGGAACGTTTAAGCTCATGATAGTTAAAGAACGCACTCAGGACATGCATCATCAAACTCATTTATTTTGCTTTGAACATTTTATTTGGCATAGTACTTTGGAAACTTCTAGCATTGGTTTAAATTTGTCTTTACGCTTCCGCACTGATGTTTATTTTGTTTATGTTCACTCTGATTTAAAGATCAAATGTTATTTAAGTTCATATAATGTCGTTTGATATGACCATGTCTGAGATCCTGGTTTGTCACACGCCTCGCGGTAAAACCCCGCATGTGGAATTTGAGGGTGTGACAGATTGGTATCAGAGCCATTGGTTATAGAGAACTAGGATTGCATTGCATCTAGACTATAACCTTATACACAACACTAGCATTGCACAAACACTATTACTTGTTTACGACTTTTCGAAGTACATTTCATGGCATACTCGTACTACGTTACAGGATGTCCATATCATCATCATCTGAACCATCGATGTCACCTATATCACCCTCGACTAGTAGAGAGACCGAGGATTCCGCTCGTCTGCCTTCAGCATCTATACCTGTTTCTTCACCCCCGGAGTCTAAGAGATGCCGACTTAAGCCTACCGTTGCCACTACGGGGCACGGGGAGCCCTTAAATGCCCATGACTCACCTAACACCCATGATTGGGACTGGTTACCAGGATTGATTGCCCGATGGATTAGGGAGGAGAACGTGCCCTACCCTCCTACTCCTTTCACACCTGCTTCTACTCCTATCCTACCATATATTCCTCACCCACTCGAACAATCATTCGCCGCCTTTGTAGCTGCGATGAAACGTGAGGTACGCTATATGCATCAGACAACCGTAAGGATTAAAACCCTGTCAGAGGATCAGGCTCAGACACATAGACGCTTAGAACTTCAGAAAGAAAGCCTTGAATCCACTGACAAGTGTCATAATAGACTCGTTAAGGAATTTAAACAACTAGTGGCCCGTGTTAACACTTTAGAGACTAGAGCCGTGGAATTTGAGCAGCAACGTGTTCAAGCAGCAATGAGAATTGCGGAATTAGAGGCACAGGTCGAAGCCCTTGTTGCACAACAAGAAGAAGAGGAGCCCGAAGAGGAACCTGAGGAGGTTCCAGAAGATGACGAAGAAGATAGAACATCAGTTATCTCTTCAGCTAGTGATGACACTTAAGCATTTCATTTCATTTCCTTAACCTAGGTGGGAAGGGTTGTTCCCATCCAACTGATATATTTTGAATTTTGATCATTTGATTTGAATACATTGTACCTCTTACAATTTATTTTCATCGAAGACTATTATTTGATTATTGGTTGTTGTGGTTTTGTGAAACGCATGATTATTTACATTGTACATTATGATGATTATATATTAGATATTTTCTCATGTTCGTGTATTGTGAATGCGAAGAATCATGTCTGGAAGAAGAGCTGGACGTCCAAGTGGACGAGGAAACATCAACATGACTCAAGTTGAGTTAGATGCCATTATCAATGAGCGTGTTGCTAACGCGCTTGCAGCATATGAACAGACCCGAAATCAGAACCAGAATAACCAGAACCAAAATCAAGGAGGTAACCTTGAGCCTAACGGACCCATTGGTTTTTCCCTATGATAACTTATTATCGAATTCTAAATTTTCATACATCACCATGATTTTTTGATTCAGGTCAAGCAGTCTGTACATTCAAGATGTTTATGGACTGTAAGCCTCATTCATTCAGTGGTTCTGAGGGTGCGGTTACGCTATTTCATTGGTTGGAGAAACTTGAGTCGGTTTCCGCCATGTGCAATTGTCCTGTTGGAAACCGTGTCAAGTATGCATCCGGCACATTAGAAGGACCAACGTTAACTTGGTGGAACTCACAAGTACAGATATTAGGACTTGAGACTGCTAATAATCTACCGTGGGATGACTTCAGGACCTTAATGAACGATGAGTACTGCCCCAGAAATGAGGTCCAGAAGCTGGAGGGAGAGTTTTGGAATTTAAAGATGGTTGGATCTAATATTGAGGAATATACGACTCATTCGCATGAGTTGGCTTCTTTATGTCCTCAAATGGTAACCCTAGACTACAAAAGAATAGAGAAGTCTATTGATGGTTTAGCTCCTCAGATTCAAGCTAGTGTCATAGCTACTGACCCTGATACTATTCAGCGTGCTATCCGGCTAGCTCACAAGCTCACTGATCAGACAGTGGTGCAGGGCACTCTGCCTAAACGTAGCATTACATCCGGTTCATCTGACTATAAACGAAAATGGGATAGTACCAGCAAGTCCTCAAACTCGAACAACACTCAGCAACAACAAATCAGAAAGTTTGATTCCTCTAGAAGCTACACAAATAATAATCACAACGGTAGCAACAATGGTCAGGGATCAAGTAACTATGCAGGCAAGTACCCAAAGTGCAATAAATGCAATTTTCACCATCATGGCCAGTGTGATCGTTTTCGTTACCAAAGGTATGGAAGGATGGGTCATGCTTCTAAAGACTGCAAGGGTGAATTGATGATTAGACAACAATCTCAACAGCAACGACAAGGCGAAGCAACTAGGGGTTGTTTCGAATGTGGCAAAGAGGGTCATTACAGGAAAGATTGCCCACAACTAAAGAACGGGAACAAGGGCAATAATGGAAACAACAATTATGGAAATGATGCTATTGTTCAAGCTTTCGTGATTGGTTCTAGTGAGGCAAGGAATGATCAAAACGTAGTTACCGGTACGTTTTCTCTGAACGACTGCTTTGCTTCTGTATTATTTGATACCGGTGCTGATAGGAGTTTTATCTTTGCCAAGTTTAGCAAATTTCTAGATGTAACTTTAACTGAAATAGAACCTAGTTACACCGTAGAACTAGCTGATGGTAAAATAATTGAGGCAACACATATTCTCAAAGGATGTAAACGAGGACTATCAGGACATAACTTAGATATAGACCTCATGCCTGTTACACTTGGTAGCTTTGACGTGGTCGTCGGCATGGACTGGTTATCCAAGAACCAAGCTGAGATTATCTGTAGTGAAAAGGTCGTTCGTGACCACTTCCTAGTGGTGAAATCTTATATGTTTAGGGCGAGAAAGGTGGTGTAGTCTCTGGCATCGTATCATACATGAAAGCCCAGAAATGATTGCGTAAAGGCCATATCGCTATTTTAGCTATGATAACAGAAAAGACTATCGAAGAAAAGAAGATCGAGGATATCCCGATTGTTCGTGACTTTCCTGAGGTTTTCCCTGAAGACTTACATGGTCTTCCACCGCATCGTCAGGTCAAGTTCCAGATTGATTTGACACCTGGAGCCGCACCTATTGCTAGAGCAGCATACAGACTAGCTCCGAAAGAACTGCAAGAACTGTCCACACAACTACAAGAACTTTTAGATAAGGGATTTATCAGACCTAGCTCATCGTCTGGGGAGCCCCAGTCCTGTTTGTCAAGAAAAAGGATGGGACGTTTCGCATGTGTATCGATTACCGTGAGCTGAACAACGTGACAATTAAGAATCGTTATCCTCTTCCCCGTATCGACGATTTGTTTGACCAACTTCAAGGGTCGAGTTTTTATTCCAAGGTAGATTTGAGATCAGGATATCATCAACTGAGAGTCTGAGAGGAGGACATATGAAAGACAACATTCAGAACTCGTTACGGTCACTACGAGTTCTTGGTTATGCCTTTTGGGTTGACCAATGCACCGGCGGTGTTCATGGATCTCATGAACCGCGTGTGCAAACCCTACCTGGACAAGTTTGTCATCGTTTTTATCGATGATATTTTGATATATTCAAAGAACAAAGAGGAGCATGAGAAACATCTTCGATTGATTTTGGAATTACTTAAACAAGAAAAACTATATGCCAAGTTTTCGAAGTGTGACTTCTGGATTCGGGAAATCCAATTCTTGGGCCATGTGGTCAATGAGAAGGGTATACATGTTAACCCGACAAAAATAGAAGCCATCAGGAACTGGGCTACGCCTAAGACTCCAACTGAGGTACGACAATTTCTTGGGTTAGCCGGGTACTATAGAAGATTCATTGAAGGATTTTCGAAGATTGCTCGACCACTTACAACATTAACTCATAAAGGCACAGTGTACAATTGGGGTGACAAGCAGGAGTCAACATTTTAGTACCTAAAACAAAAGCTTTGTACAACACCGATATTATCCCTACCTGAGGGAACAGAGGATTTTGTGGTATATTGTGACGCATCGATCCAAGGTCTGGGTTGTGTGTTAATGCAACGTGAGAAGGTCATCGCATATGCCTCCCATCAGCTAAAATTTCATTAGAAAAACTACACGACACACGACTTAGAGTTGGGAACCGTTGTGTTCGCACTCAAGATATGGAGACATTACTTGTATGGTACCAAGTGCACCATTTATACCGATCACAAGAGTCTTCAACATATTTTTGAGCAGAAGGAGTTGAATATGAGACAACGTCGCTGGGTCGAGTTGTTGAATGACTATAACTGTGCGATCAAGTATCATCCGGGTAAGGCTAATGTAGTAGCTGATGCCTTAAGTCGAAAAGAGACACCTAAGCCAAAGCGAGTTCGAGCATTACAACTCACCATCCACACCGGACTACCTGATCAGATATGTAATGCTCAACTTGAGGCTTTGAAGGACGGAACCTAAAAGCAGAGTCCATGCGAGGCATGGAAAGGCAGCTAGAGATCAAATCGGATGGAGTTCGTTATTTTATGGAACGAATATGGGTTCCTTTGTATGGGAATTTACGAGAACTAGTGATGGACGAAGCCCATAAGTCTCGATATTCTATCCATCCGGGTTCAGATAAGATGTATCATGACTTGAAAGTTCTGTATTGGTGGCCAAACATGAAAGCTGATATCGCCACCTATGTTAGCAGATGTTTAACCTATTCTAAGGTTAAAGTGGAGTATCAAAGTCCATCTGGTCTACTTCAACAGCCAGAAATTCCTGTATGGAAGTGGGAGCAAATCTCGATGGATTTTGTCACGAAGCTGCCTCGAACTCCTAGCGGGTGCGATACCATTTGGGTAATAGTAGATCGATTGACGAAATACACACACTTCTTACCAATTAGAGAGACTGATAGAATGGAGAAGTTAACTCGTATCTACCTGAGGGAAATAGTCTCTCAGCATGGTGTGCCAATTTCTATCATCTCCGATCATGACGCTCGATTTACTTCTCACTTCTAGAAATCTGTGCAACGATCATTGGGAACACGAATAGATATGAGCACTGCATATCATCCTCAAACTAATGGTCAGAGTGAGCGTACAATACAACACTGGAAGATATGTTACGAGCTTGTGTCATTGACTTTGGCAGCCATTGGGAAACTCATTTACCGTTGGTTGAGTTTTCTTACAATAACAGCTACCACACATCGATCAAAGCTACACCGTTTGAAGCATTGTATGGATGTAAGTGTCGATCACCTATTTGTTGGGCAGAAGTTGGAGAGAGCCAACTTACTGGTCCTGAACTTGTGCATGAAACAATTGAGAAGATAGTGCAAATTCGTAATCGCATGGCAACAGCAGGTGACCGACAAAAGAGTTATGCAGATAAACGGTGCAAACCGTTGGAATTTCAAATGGTGATAAGGTACTTTTGAAAGTGTCACCTTGGAAAGGTGTAATTCGTTTCGGGAAACGTGGAAAGCTAAACCCACGCTACGTTGGACCTTTGAGATTGTTAAAAGGGTTGGCCCAGTAGCCTATCAGTTGAACCTACCAGAAGAGCTTAGCGGAATACACAATGCGTTCTATGTTTCGCACCTAAGGAAATTCCTTACAGACGAGACTCTTGTCGTTTTCGTTAGATGAAATACATGTGGATGAACAACTACATTTCATTGAGGAACCAGTGGAAGTTATGGACCGAGAGGTCAAAACTCTTAAGCATAGTTGTATTCCTATCGTCAAAGTCCGTTGGAACTCAAAGCATGGACCAGAGTTTACCTGGGAATGCGAGGATCAGATGAAGAAGAAGTACCCACAACTGTTCAACGATCAAACATCTACTTCTTAAAGTATCATTTTTTTTCAAGATATCCTTTTTCTTAAATTTCGAGACGAAATTCTCTTAAACAAAGGGATGATGTCGCAACTCTCGCGAAACCTCACATTTCTTTGTTTATTTCTTTGATTTGGGTTCCTACGCAAGCTTCTGAATCACCCCTCCATAGTTGCCATTAAACCTTACGTTTTGCATTAAGCCTGATGTTCAAATTTTCGGGACGAAAGTTCTTTCAACAAAAGGATAATGTGACAACCCGAGTCTTTGGGTTAACATCGTTTTTATCATCTAACATCTCTACACTATTTTATGGTTAATCAATTTTATTATTATAAAAGAATAATGATTGTTATTAGTATTTTACTATTTAGCTATAAACTAAATTAAACAATATTAACATTAAGGTGCAAACTACAAAAACTAGAGGGACCATTCTGTTAATTCACAAGATTAAATTATCTTTAAATAACCAACCCAAACCCTACCTCCCGAAACCCTACACAAAACTCTCGGCCTCTCCACCAAAAGCATCCAAGTTTCTTCTTCGACAACCCCAACCCACCGAAACTCCCCACTTCCATCCACCGTTTCCATTGATGACCCTCTCGGAACATCGTTATCGTCTCCAACGGCTTCGATCATCAACCACAACAACCCGTTCGGTATGATTCTCTTTTGTTATGTGTATGTTGTTCGGTTTCGTGTGCGGTTTTCCCTTCGTTCATGACTTGCGATCATAGTGGTGCCGGTTTCGGGTCATCATGTTGTGTGTGTTTCGGCTATTTGTATGTGTTGTGTACGTGCATGGTATCGCAAGTATGTGTGTGTGTGTTCTACGTGTGATGTATGCTTTGTGTTGTGTGTGTTTTTGCCATATGTGTGAAGTTTGGGTGTACATGGATGAGTTTTGGGTGCAGGTTCATTGCATTTTGTGTTGTTGCGTGTGATCATGTGGGTACTACATGTGTATCCATATTGATGCGTAGTCCATGGTGTGTGTGATGTGTCCCTGTGTATGTACGTATGTATGTCTTGGTTGAGTCCAAGTGGGTTTTTGTATAGTGTGTGTATCAGTTATAAATGGGCTGCAATGTATACAATTATGGATGCATATATTTTATATATGGTTGTGTTACAAGTATATATATGAAAAAGGGTTACAACTAGCAATTCACGTCCATGGTTATAAGTTAGCAAGCTTATAGAACACATACAGTTACAACCAATCCTCGACTTGATTACAAGTATATAAGATTGGCTAAGTGTACTTGGTTCCCATGATGAACAAGCATACATCATCAGGAGTCGGCAATACATCAACTTTAGCACCAAATAGGCTTATCAGGCCCAAAGATCTAAGACGTCGTCAGGCTAGCAATAGTTAATGATTGTAAACAAAATATGTATCTTATATAAGACTTACAATAACACAAATAACCATAACAAAAAGTAAAGATAAATTGCATGTGCATTTACAAGTATCAAGATGTTTATAAGTGTAAGTTTATATGATTAACATGTTTCACCCCAAAATGTGTGAAATAAAGTAAAAAGGAGGTATGGAGAACTCACATGAAAAACTCACAAGATGTAAATAATATGATGATAAGAATGTAGACGAAGCTCCAACGATTTGCTTTACAAGTTGCCTAACCGTATAGATTTCAAGATTAAGTTTAAAGGTAAGATTAATGAATAAACGTGAACTAGGGTTTCAATTGAAAATTTGGGGGATTAAATAATTAAATGAAATAATGACTCGTGTATGTTTTGTTTTAATAAAGATGATATAAATCATTTAAGACCAAGTTTAATTAAGAATTATTTAAAAAAATTAAGGTTATTGATTTAATAGAAATTAAGTATAATATGTGAAAAGAGATAATTAACTTAATAATTAATTATTTAAAGTTTGTTAATGAGAATTAATTAAGTACTTATTTAAATAACGTTAAAATTATTTAAAATGATTTTATAAAGTTTTGGGCTTTTAAAATGATTTAACTCCAAGGTTTTATAATACAAAACCCTAAAAACATAAGAATAAAGTAATAAAAGTTGACGAGTAAATTTATTAACTATTTTTTTATTTAACATGGTTAAATAAATCATTAAATAATTAATTATTTAAATAATCATCTAAATAATCATTTGCATAAATAATTATTTAAATAATCATTAAACTATAATATATTTATAATATAAATGACTTATTAAATTTGTATGATTCTTTTATTGTTTAACAAGTAATTAAAGTTAAGAGTTATAAGTTAAAATATTAAAATTTAACTTAATAATTTCTGAAATGTTTTAGTTAACAAAATAATATTTATTTAGATTTATTATTATATTAATATTTTTTCTGATTTAATAATAATAAAAAATAATAAAAGAAAACTGCTAGAATAAAAATATGCCAGGGGCAGGGTTCGAACCCCGACCTGCCATGTGTAAGTGTTTGTTGTTAACCATTGCACCAAAGCTCGTCTTGTCTTAAAACGCAATTTAATTTTTAAAACCATTCTTCAAATAATTTTCCCAAATCCTTATAAACCCTAGAATAGTTTGATTCCAATTGAACACCAGATTGATGTTGATAATGAAATTGATGTTAGGGCTTTTGTTCATGATGTAAATACGAAGATGTTTGTGTGATTAATTACCTGTATTGGAGCCAAATCGATTAGAAGAGAAGGTATATGGTCGCGGCTAGATTGAGCATAGTTCGAGACATAAACATTGATACTAGTCAAATTAGTTTCGTATGAAGGTTCTGAGTTCGACAAGGATCAATAGCCCTCTACTATTTGTAACCAATTTAGCTCAGAAAGAGCCTTTTGAAAGAGTTGCAGGTCCGAAACGCAGAGAGAGATCAACGAATGATTTGGGTGTCTTGTAAGTGAAATTGAGTGTCAAAAGAGTTAAATCGAGTTGATTCAAGTGTTTGCCCTCAATCGTATAACATTGATTTGATCGGTTATACTAAGAATGAGTTAAAGTTTTGAATTGATTAAGCGGTTTGAAAGCACACCCTTACTTATCAAATGAATTCAATTGAACCCGATAAAACATTCGAAACCGATGCAAAGAAGTTAAAGAGCGTTTTAATTGCTTCTTAAACGCGTGTTTTGGGTGCTTTGGTGGTCGCCGGAGATGGTGGCCGGCGACTAGGAGAAGCCGACGGGGATGGGGGTTGTTTTAGAAATTTACACTTTCAACCCCTCAAGTTTCATATTGTTATTATTTTATGTAAAAGCTTTTAAAGAGTTAAGATGATCTTCTTTCAACGCCTCATCTTGGAACTCTTTGACTTGCTTCATTACATCGGAGGTCATGATCAACTGATATGCTTTCACCCGAATCGGCTCGGGTCTCTCCTTCCGGCTAAGGGCGTCAGCCACTACATTGGCCTTGCCCGGATGGTAGTGGATCTCACAATCATAGTCCTTTATAAGTTCCAACCACCGTCTCTGCCTCATGTTCAGATCCTTCTGCTCGAAGAAGTATTTCAGACTCTTGTGGTCAGTGAATATGGTGCACTTCGTCCCGTAGAGGTAGTGCCTCCAAATCTTCAACGCAAAGACCACGGTTGCTAGCTCCAAGTCATGAGTAGGATAATTGACCTCATGAACCTTTAACTGTCGAGATGCATAGGCTATAACCTTTCCTCTTTGCATTAACACACATCCCACCCCGAGTAGGAAGCATCAGAATAAACCACTAGCTCTTCACTTCCATCGGGTAAGGATAGGACTGGAGCTTGAGTCAACCTCGCCTTCAGTTCCTCGAACGCCTTCTCTTGAGCCTGACCCCAAACAAACTTTACATCTTTTCGGGTCAACTTAGTCAGTGGAGAAGCAATCTTAGAGAAGTCTTGGATAAATCTTCTATAGTAGCCCGCCAAACACAAGAAGCTACGGATCTCGGATGGCGTCTTCGGTGAGTGCCATTGCATAACCGCCTCCACTTTCGCCGGGTCCACCATTATCCCGTCAGGATTCACCACATGACCCAAAAACTAAACTTCGCGCAACCAAAACGTGCACTTGGAGAATAAGCATACAATTTCTCCTTCTCAACGTCTCTAGAACCTCCTGAATGTGACTGGCATGCTCTACTTCGCTCCTCGAGTAAACCAGGATATCATCAATAACCACAATCACTGATTTATCCAGCATCGGCCGACACACATGGTTCATCAAATCCATAAAAGCAGCTGGTGCATTGGTCAAACCAAAAGACATGACAAGAAACTCGTAATGACCATAGCGCGTACGAAAAGCTGTTTTAGGAATATCTCGCCCCTTCACCTTCAGCTGATGATAACCAGATCAAAGATCTATTCTCGAGAACCAACTGGCACCCTGAAGCTGATCGAACAAATCATCTATCCTCGGTAAGGGGTATCGGTTCTTCACCGTCAACTTGTTCAGCTCGCGGTAGTCGATGCACATCCTCATACTACCGTCCTTCTTCTTTACAAACAGACCGGAGCACCCCAAGGAGAGATACTCGGTCTAATGAACCCCTTATCAAGCAGCTCTTGCAACTGCTCCATCAACTCTTTCATCTCGGTCGGAGCCAATCGATACGGTGCTTTGGCAACAGGTTGGGCACCCGTATCAGATCAATCTGAAATTCAATCTCTCTGTCAGGTGGCACTCCTGATAAGTCTTCTGGGAACACGTCTGGAAAGTCACACACAACCGGTACATCAGCTAGTTGTGGTGTTGGCGTATCCACATCTTTTACATAGGCCAAGTAAGCACTACATCCACGCCTCATACACTTTCCCGCAACTGCCATCGAGATCACCTTCGAATCATAGTAACCCGATCACCATAAACCGTTACTGAACTACCAGGCGCCGACAACCGAGTCATCTTCTTGCGACACACAATGTTCGACTCGAAGTCCGCTAGCCAATCCATCCCAAGAAACAAATCAAAACCACCTAAGGCCATCACGAATGGTCTAACAAGAAACTTATGACCCTCAAGTTCCACATCACAATTCTCTATCATCTCGGAAACCTGGTAGACTTACCATGGCAGTTTCTACATCAAAGGGTGCATCAACACGTCTACTACTAATAGGCAGCTTAGCGCAGAAAGCAGCAGAAATAAAACTCTTACTAGCACCAGTATCAAATAACACAGAAGCTAAAGTTTGGTTCACAGAAACCTTTCGGACACAACGTCAGGGTCCGTCCTAGCCTCCTCCTGTGTCATGGTGAATGCCCTGGCGCTCGTCCTCGGTCCATCACCTCCCGTCCTCTTCGCTCCTGAACCTCAGCCCTTGCTTCTTACAATCCCTGCTCATATGACCAGTTTCCCCACAGTTAAAACATTTGCCGACAGGCAATCCTTCGCCATATGCCCTGTCTTCCACACTTGAAGCACACATTCAAACCCAGCCTACATTCTCCGCATGCTCCTTTCCACACTTACCACACCTCCTTGATCCCGCTCCCGTATGGCCACGCGGCGGTCATCCACCCGTGCCTTTTTGTTACCCGTCGAGGCATTACCCCGACTAAACTCTTCCCGTTCCAGTTTCGATCACCACCACCCTTCTACTCGCTTCGACCACCACCACCTCCCCCTCATCATAAAGTCTTCTGGCCAAATCGACCGCCAACCTAAACGTACTTGGCCGGGCGGCGATCATATGCCAGCGAACATCCACCGGTAAACCCTGAATGTACCTCTTGATCTTCCGAGACAGAGGCATCACCTGATCAGGCACGAGCCGTGCTATTTCATTAAACTTGGTGGTGTACTGCTGGTGTGTCATGGTGCTCGCCTCCAGCTGCAGGAACTCTCTCTCTATTTTATCCATCTCCCTATGAGGACAGAATTCCTTAATCACCATCTTCTTCAACTCCTCCCACCTCATCCTTCCTATTGCTTGGTTACCCTCTGCTCGGACAATGTTGTCCCACCAGCATAGTGCCGAGTCCACAAAAGAATGAGTGGCATACTTCACCTTCTGATCTTCCCGACACTCGCTGATGTCGAGGGCAGCCTCCATTTCTCTCACCCATCGGTGAGAAGTGGCAGCATTACCATTACCATCGAAAGTAGGGGGCTTGCATCTCATAAACGCCCCATAACTACAGCCTCGTGCCACCTTCTGCACGGGCTCTTCTTCTTCCTCCTCATCATCATTTAGAACCGTTTTCGGCTCCGATTGTTCTCGTTCTCTTGAGGGCATGTTTCTCTCCTTTCTTTCCCCTTCTCGTACAACCTTAATAACTTCGGTCACCACAGACAGTAAGATTGTTTGCATGACCTGATGTACTTCTTCAACAACAGCCTCCTTTACTGAGGCCCTCAGGTTTGCACTCTCATCCCCCGCTTCTAGATGAGGAGTCTCTGGTTCTTTAGGAACCACCTTCTCGACCCTTGGTCTTCCTCTCTTGGGTCGCGGCTCAACATCAGGCCACCACGGCCTCCACCTCTAGATGCTTTAGAAGATTTGCCTCCAGCCATTCTCTAACTCACACTGAAAGATTAAACACCAACACGGTCATTCAAGGAAACAACTCAGTTTATGTCAAGTATAGTAAGTCCCTAATTACAGTGGCCAGTTGTGATTAGCCACTTACTTTACTCTCATACTCCAGTATTACCTGTCCTGACTACATCAGTATTTAAATCTACATACAACACATAACCACATACCATGCGCGCATAAAACCGGTTAACTTTAAGAAAATACCTGATGGCACGCAGCTACTCAGATTGGCATTCCATTTCCTTTTCCGTTCCATTCTCAGTTTAAGATTAGGTTTTTTTTGAAAATTTACCCATTTCACTTAAACTTTGGCTCTGATACCAACTTGTAAGGCCCCGTTCTCGGGACGCTTACAGCTGGGTCTCATCGCACATAAAACATATAATAACTTTTGTATTTCATAAAATGCAGCAGAAAACTAAAACATCTTTCATTTCCATGTAAATGCTTTTGCAAATTAATACAACATCATTACAAAATGTTGTTCGCATTACAATGCAAAAACATCAATCAAAAGAATGCCATCCCAAAAGGAGCTGAGTAGCTTCACGGTGCCATCCTCAGCAATCATTTCCTGCCAACTACAAAACATATAAAAAGTCAGCGTTGCTGAGTAAGTCTAGTTTTATTATAAAACATACTTTACTTTCATATAAAACCATTCGTTACTTTTACATGATCACACATCGTACGTACACATAGATAATATCATTATTATCTTCTTCATTCATTCATTCGTTCATTCGGTATATATAACTTACTTGCGCATCGGACATCAACCGTACCCATACCATGTGCTACACCCCGGTTAGTCTTAGCTACCGGGCCGAAGTCAATAAATGAACAGCTAAACGTATGCCACGGTACTAGGAGTAACCATCAGTCTTAGCTACTGGGCCGAAGTCAATAAATGAACAGCTAAACGTATGCCACAGTACTAGGGGTAAGCGGTAGAGGCACTACACGTTTGGCCAATCACAAAGAAGGACCCTGATATCCAATGCTTGCAAGACTTCTTTCATTTGTTCATTAATGCATGCATCATCATCGTGTTCCTCTTTCATTACCTTTCACTTTACGTTACATAATACTTCGTTCATTCCTCATAATAAGTAAAGCCATAGGAAAGATATTATACATCATACTAAGGAACATTAACATGCATCAACATCACATCATACAGGACAACATCATACATACATAACATGCAACATCATCATCTCTATGCCCTACATGCTTCTAAGGCCATATCTGCTATCTTGCATGCTCTTACGGGAAACCTTTATGTCAAGACTTACATCTGCACTTTCCCCCAAAAGCCAGAAGTCTAACTACACTTTCTTCGGGTGCGACAACCCTAATCGTACGTATGGACACCCTCCAGTCGCATGGCCTCCATGCGACTGAACATCATGCGATTGAACTCAAGCGGATGAACATTTAGGCGAATGGACATCCAGTCGTGCGTATGAACCTCATGCGGATGGAGCACATGCGAATGGGCACCTATGCGACTGATCTAATGCGAATAAACTCATGCGACAAAGCACTTATGCGACCGAACCCTCAGTCGCATGACTCCCCATGCGATTGGACTCCCAGTCGTGCGACTGAAACCTAGTCGTGCGATTGAATCCTCAATCGTGTGAATGAATCCCAATCGTGCGAATGACCCTCAATCGCCTCTCAATCGGCGTAAGGCCTCCATTCGGTCGCCTAGCCCTAGCTGATGCAGAATGGAGTTCATCCCGACTGCAGCCAGGGTTTTCGGCCTCCAAACTCATCTAAACCATTTTAAGCCTAAATTAACCCTCCTGGACCTTAGGAATGCATACCATAACACCATACAAGCACACACAAGCCCGGAAACATACACGAAACGCATCACAACATCACACCTAAATGGGTCAAACACATACACATACAAAAACGGGTTTGTATGCTTTCCAGCCCCAAAATCAGTTGAAAACAAGTAAAAGTGGGGTCTTAGAACTCACACAAACGAGCACAGCGACAAGGGCTTCAATTTGGCTTGCTACACGACGATTTTGGCGACCCGAACCGGCACTTTTCCTCTTTTTCTCTTCTTCTCTCTTCTTCTCTTTATGAAGTCTGAATGGGGGTGTGTGGGGAGAGTGGGCTGCCCTCTCCTACTAATATCACACATTTCCCAACTTTTCTTCGTTGGCGAGTTTGGTCCCTCGATTTTGAACTTTATTTTCTTTTCTTTCTTCACCGGCTTCAAAATAATAAATATTCGGCGTTACATTTTGTAATGCATAAACAAATTCTTTTGTAATCAGTTAAACGATGATGTATTGCTCAACAACGGTGGTTTAAATGAAATGAATGGCTATTGATAAATTATTTCCGCTGCTTAAGCTCATTTATTTGTAATGTTTAATGTTTTAATTGCTATGAATGACCAACTGTGAGGTTTTCAGGATCGGAGCCTTACAGATAATTTCTTTTATATAACTTTGGATTGTCAACAACCATCTATTTTCTTCAGGTTATAAAACCTTCTTAATATCCTTTCAATAACATTAACATATTTGTAAGATTATGTGAAGAATTTGTGGGGTTAACTATAAGGTTTGTTTATATGTGTTGTTTAGACACATATATATACACTTTGGTAAACTTGCCTAGTTCTGGTTTAGAGATTAAAACCTTAATTTTGATAACGAAAGAGGGTAGCGATAACTGATGGCAACTTTTTTCTCTGTCGAACCGAATTAAGCGAAGGTCTTCAAGTCTCCGAGCCTTGTTCTTCTTGTAACATTCGGTTGGAAGATAATGATGTTTGGTTGTGGTGAAACTAACGTGGTAACCGAGAGTTATAGAGAGAAAGAGTGAAGGTGATCGTGAGGTGAGGAGTGGAGGTGACCAAGAGTTTTGAAGGAGAGATTTTGAGATAGTGATTGAGTAGTGTGTGGTTTATGAAGTGGCCGATGGTGGTGTTTATATGGATTTTTGGCCGGTTGCCATTAATGGCATGATCATGATGACTATATACTAGCTTTGGTGAGTAAGCTATGTATAGGTCAATGGGGTGTCAAATTCTTGAATATTGGAGGCAAGGTGGCGATTTTATGGGGTGATGAGGTGTCCTTGGCCGGTTAATGTTAATCACCGAGCTTAGGGTGTACTTTGGGTGTTTTAATCGGATGGTTAAGTGGTTCTAATGAGCCGAGTCTTTGAACTTAAGCGGTGCTTAGGTTGAGGTTTTAAGTGTACAATGTTTGCTTAGTTTGTTTTGATGCCAAATTTTTATTTAAGGTTGTATTGTATGGTGGTGTTGTATCTTAATTTATTTGGTGTATGTTTAATAATGGTGATATTTTGATCATATAAGTGTTTTGATTATCTAAATGTGTAATATCACAAAGTTATACATACATGTACATGTGAATATTATGCATGCAATCATGCACACGTACTACATATGTGTATATGTGTATATATGTATATATATATTATATATATATATATATATATAATATATATATATTATATATATATATATATATATATATTATATATATATATATCAAAAGATTATACATTCGGGCACATGCATACGTATAACATATATATACACATAAATATATATGTAGGGTTAGTCAAATGATGAATAACATATAAGAGAATTATTCGTAGATTAATTTTTTCTAATCTTATTTTTAGGGTCATCACATATTTCCTAATTATAGTGATATGTATAGCAATTTGCGTAAAGTTAATCCGATTCTAGACAATTAATTACTTCTAATTCAATTTCTCTTCCACATTTTGATTCGATTATAGGCGATTGTGGCCTAGTTCACACCCTGGTTGTTTCAAGTGCTTAGTTTTGTTCAATTGAGGATGAGGTAAGTCACAAGTGCATATTAAGCTGAATCTAGTCAACTTTGAAGATATATTAGTTTTGGTCCTAGTGTTTAGTTTGATTGTTTTATGAGTTACAGACACGTAATACTAAACACTACATATATGTAACTCTTGTTATTACATATACATAACTTATGAGCTACATATATACGAATATATGAGTTGGATGATGGAAGATTGCTTAGAAAGTTGGGTTAGCTAAGTTTATGTAAATTTATTGACGTAGCAAACATTGTTAATTATGATTGATGGTTTGGCTTTGACAAATAAAACTTCATCTTCTGCATGTTTCATTTATTTTTGTTCTATATCATAAAATCATGAGTTACATATATGTAAGTTATACAACGTTTGATGTAAACAACTCCCATTTTCTTTCACCTATGGATTAGTGTTTTTGTCATGTAATTTTTTTGGGGTAAATAACACACATAAACATTTTTATGGGATTAGTTCTCATGTTGAATAAATAACCACCAGTACAAAACCGGTTTGTTAGGGTGGCCCAAACTTATTTTTTAGGGCGGTTCCATCGTAATTCGCCTCAAAAAATGCATCTGATTTTATGGGGCGGTTGGAACTTATTTTTTAGGGCGGGTTTTTGATTTTTTGGAACGGTTCTGTCATAAAACCTCCCTATAAAATTCATATTATTTTTTCAGGCGGTTTTTTTTATCATTTTTTAGGACGGGTTTCCCCTCAAACCGCCCTAACACTAGTACTCAAAAAAGTCATAAATTAAAACCTCCTCCCAATTCCCAACCCTTTCTATACTATCTTCAAACTTTTGCATTTTGCCCGCACCCAGGACACTACCACCACTGCCCCAGATCTATCGAACAAAACTACCACCATACTCTTCTGCTGACGAACGAAAACACCACCACCATCATACCAGATCTACCGACGAATATGAACACTACCATCACCCCCTTTATGTCGACGAACAAGACACCCACCACCCCAGATCTGCCGACGGGTGCAATCCAAGGTTGCAGAGCTGCTACTACTACTGATTGTAATGATTTCTTACTGATGCTTCACTTCCTTACCTGTTGCTTTAATCCCTGCTTCTCTACCCATTTGGTCGATTTGTTTCTGGATGAGTCATGTTGTTTGTAGCTAATCAGCTGTTCTATCATTTGCTTGTTTTTATAGTGAATTTTTTAGGGTTAACTTTGCAATGCGTCTGCATCTAAGGTTAGTTTTCAACACACATCTTTCATTTTTGTTGTAGTTTGGATCAATTTGATGTTTATGATAAATCTTAATTCTTTTATAGATTGAAATCAAACTTGTTTTGGAATCGATGTATGGATTTTAGGGAAATGAGGTTGGAACCCACGTTGACAGGAAGTAGAAGAATATAGACGGACTATTGATTGCCCCGATCATCACCGTTAGAAGGAGACGTGACCGGAATAGTAACAAATTTTGAAGCATTCTATGAAGCTAGTTTTATTATTACTTTTTTTAATTGAATTCTTTTAAGGGCGGTTTTTAGAACCGCGCAAAAAAAGTGCTTGTTTTTTGAAGCGATATTTTCTAGGGCGGTTTAGAAACGCCTTAGAAAACCATAATCACCGCCCCAACAAAACAGTTTTGTACTCGTGAACAAGCATACGAAAATGCACATGTGAAAGAAATGATGTCAAAAGTAAAGAAATATAATTTATCAATTTACAATAAAAAACAACTACCATGATGTTAATATATGAGTTTTATTATTATCATCGTAAAAGATACAAAGATTACATGAGATAGTGATTTTCCCCTCCATTATAGGTCACTCCTAATGTGTGAATCATAATAGGACTTCGTACTCTATGAACACCATCACTCCATACAAGCGACATACATTTAATTGTTTGGTATTTTATTTCTTTGCCCCTCACAGTCACTACAAAATCCAATTTTTGGTTCAGTGCTTTGAATTGAAGAATACTAGGCTCAACACTGATATCCAAATTTGAATGAT
The DNA here is from genome assembly GCA_025506515.1 of Flaveria trinervia. Taxonomy (NCBI): domain Eukaryota; kingdom Viridiplantae; phylum Streptophyta; class Magnoliopsida; order Asterales; family Asteraceae; genus Flaveria; species Flaveria trinervia. The sequence continues at coordinate 77,913 of JACCIX010000786.1, forward strand.
CTCCTTCTATGTATGCAATGTATGTCGCACGAGCTTTACCCACATTGGTTACAGTTCTAGAAAACGACACTGTATATGCATTCCGCCCTTCTATTTCAATAGCCATTAAAGGGTAGATGATATCTTTAGGTGTTAACTTCATAGTGCAGCTATCATTTGTGGGGATCATATTTCCTAGTGTTTGAGATATGTTGCATTATATTTTATGTTATTCTTTGACATAAGTTTCATAGACGAGACCTGGGTTTGTAGCCTTTATAGGATCAATGTGCCCAAACCCATATGCAATTCAGCTTCTGCCTAAAGTGAAGCATCGAATTCCCATGCTGTGACATAATAAAACAGGAGAGATGACGGTTCAAATTTTCATTTATTTAGCATCTCTCGTATTTTAGAAAGAAGGAATCATGATAAAGAAAGATTTGATCTGCTTTGAAGTTAAGCGTGAGGGCTTAATCAAAATAGATTGAATTTATGCTAGTAAAAGATGATGAGATTAGTTTATAAATACTTAATGATCACGATGATGGATATTATAAGTAGCTAACATTCTCACACAAATACAAAACACAGAAATTAACATTTTTTCAAAGTAACCCCTATGCAAGTTGTTTTATTGTTTGTAGTACTCATATTAAAAATGCTTTTATTATTAGCTACTATGATTTCACTTTATAAAACAAATATAAGAAAAGAATGAAGTATAAGTTACCAGTTGTCATTAGAGCCGATTTTATTGCAGAAGGAGACCACTCAGGATGAAAATATTTTACAAAAGTTGCTGCTATTGCAGCAACATGAGGGCAAGCCATGGATGTCCCAGATAAAATACTAAACTTGACAGAATTCGCGTCCCATGCATTTGCAGATGGTGAGCCTACTGGCGAAAACGCCGCTAGAATTTCAACACCGGGGGATGTTACATCCGGCTATAATAGCATAGAATATTTCGTTAATCCTATGAATGAATTAGTAGGTAAACAGTGTAATAAACAATATATGATTACAATCGAAACTAAACACAAAATTATAGATCAGTTGTCCACTTAGGGCTAATAATTTAAAAACAAATCACATACCTATGTTCAGATCCGAAAGAGTTGTGTAAAATTGTTTTTCATTGTGTGTGAAATTATCTCATAGTTCACAAAGAAAATGAGATAAATGAACCTATGCTATTATGAAGAAATTGGATCGCAAAGAAAGATGAAGACCTCCTTGAAACATATTTAGTTTAAGGGGAAGTATTAGTAGTTAAATTAAATATTAAAGTTTAGAGTCAAAAGTGTTATCTTGTAAATTTTAAGGATGATAATGTCATTAGCATAAGTAGGGTAGTTAAAAATAGTTATATAACTGTCAAAAGTAAGGGTATAAATAGCAACAATGATGTATGTAAATGCAAGTCTATATTCTGTCGAATCTCTCTAAATTATTATTATCAACCAAGAAATATCTATGCTAAAATATGTTTGATTCTCTCTATACCAATAACAAACTTTTAAATATATTCATATATACCAGAATTTAATATAAAAAAGAATTTATGTCAAGTTGACAATTTGATTTATTATACAGATGGAGATATATATAATATAATGGCATTGACAATTGACTAGTGAATGGTAAAGATGGCTACTCATTTATTGTATATACATACCCCCCTCAATCTCTTAACTTTAAGATTTGGAGCTCTCATTTTTGCTATAAGATTTGGAGCTCTCATTTTTGCTATCATATAATGGCTCACATAAAACAGTTTGAACACCTTAAAATATAGTTAGAAGCTATAAAATCAGCAACCAACGACTTTGTGGATGAAAGTTGCATTGGGAGAGAAGGATTCGGGAAAGTATACATGGGAATGATTGCGTGTTTTGATGGGCACGCGATTGTTGCTTTGAAGCATTTGGATCTTCGATTTGGGCAAGGAGATCCAGAGTTTTGGAAAGAGACTATGACGCTTTCTCTTTACAAACATGAAAACATCATCTCTCTCTTGTGGGTTTTATGATGATTTTGATGAGAAGATTCTTGTATATGAGTATGTACCATATGGAAGCCTTGACTTACATCTCAACAATGATCAACTCACATGCATTAGACGTCTTAAGATATGCATTGGGGCGGCTCGAGGACTGGTGCACCTTCATAGTGCAGATGGGGCCAACAAAGATTATTCCATCGCGATAGCAAAAGTTCTAATATTATGTTATATGAAGATTGGAATGCCAAGATCTCCGATTTTGTTCTTTCCAAATTTGGTACTACAAATCAAAAATACACTTTTCTTTACTCCAACCATGTAGGAACGCTTGGTTATTGGGATCCCCTTTACATAGAGACCGGACTATTAACAAAAGAGTCGGATGTTTACTCTTTTGGAGTTATACCGTTTGAAGTATTGTGTGGAAGGTTGTGCATAGACTACAAAAACCTTCAACATCCGCCTTTAATAGGATTGGCGCGCAAGTCCTATGTGCAAATACTATGAACGAAATTGTTTATGGTAATATGAAGGATGAAATAAATCCTTAATCTTTGCATGTGTTTTCCACAATCGCTTACCAATGTTTGAAGAGAGATCGCTTACCATTGATGAGTGACATCATGAAAGCACTTGAAACTGCACTTCAACATCAGGTAATTAAACTTATTTGGTTTGTAATTATAGATTTGTCAATCTATCATAATTAGAATTCTTTAATAGTATGATAATATGCTAATTCCTTGCTTAATTTCACTTATTGTTTCATTTAGGAAAACATAAATGATCAAGTTGCAAACAGTCATTTACTATCAAGACCCTAAGAAGAAGTGATGGAATTGGATCATAGGAGGTATCTATCATGTATATGTTTTTTTGGCATAATTAAGTTAATTAACACATACGTAACAAATTATATATTCATTTATTATTCGAGATTGAAAATGAAACAAGCATTGAAGATCAATCATATGATCGGGGAGGCTTGCTTGTGGTTACAATCCATAAAGGAAATAATCTTGAAAGAAGAAGAAATACATTTGATAATAATCTTGTTTTGGATATGACATGAGAAGCACCACGGTTTGTGCTTATCATTATATTAGTTGGCTAATTTTATTATTAGTTGATTAACTTTATATTTATATTTATTATAATAATCTGTCTATATAAAAGGTTTGGTAGACTTGTAGTTAGTATTTGATTGTACATAGAAAAAATTATTCGCTATACAGTTTTTCAATTCTTTTAAATTCTTTTAATTTGGATTGTTTTGACAGAAGGTGAAATATAATCAAAATTGATATGGGAAGAAACGTTTAAGTTTACAATAAAGAACCCGACAAAGGTGACATTGCATTTGATAGTTGAGGCTGATTCAACATGACCGGACAATAATGTAAAGGTAAGACAGATCAATTTTCACTTAGTTTTGATTGAGTTATTTATGATTTATAATTAAATTAGTATGATTAATTAATAGATGATGATTAACTTTGACTGGGATAATCTTGGTAATGTGGATATACAAGTTGATGATGTGGTAAAAGAAAAACATATGAACAATATGTACAACGTTGGAAATGGTCTGCTTCACATTGAGTTGCAATGGGATCCTTCATTATTGCCGGTGAAAACAAAGCCAAAATTCTTGAAATTCTTGACTTCAAGTTACAATTATACTTTTCATAAGGGGTCTTGAATTAAAAAAGCTAAAATTCTTGCATCCCCACATTAGATTGTTCAATGATGTATGTTAATTGATTATGAAATTCCATAATTATTTTAATGAGAAGTTACCAAACTACAATCTTACAACTAGTTCTTAGACCGGATATAGTGGGAGGTGTTGGGGCGTCGAAGATGAGATGTGGAAGGAAATTGTGGTGCCAAAGCCTTTAACGAGCGTGAAAGATTGTTGCCTTTACAAAACACCCACTTCTTATAACCTTTAACTATAAGTGGTTTTAAAATCACTACACTTTTTTTAAAAGAGGCTTTAATAAATCCATATTTATTATATTACATTTTAACTAAATAAACCATTACAAATAATTTTAATATTATAGGGCTAAGTAAACGCAACTATTGGCTAAGGTTGTTTGTATTTGACTTCACGGATTTAGTTTATTCATAACCAAATATCTATTTCAAGTGATATTTATGATATGATTCCCATAAAATCTTTAAAGTTAACAATTTATGAAAGATCTTAGATTATATATAGTAAAGTCGCATGTCATGCTATAGTATCAGCCTGCAAATTGCCCACATGTCACATTGTGATTGTGTAATGTCATTTATTTTTTCACTTTTAAATAAATGAAAACTAAAGGAAAAAAGAATAATATAAAATGCATAGGGGAACCAACATCGTTTAATTTGGCTTCTTCTTGAGTTATCCTCTTTGCCCACTTTGCCCAATTTGATACCGTAAGGTCCCGTTCTCGGGCACCTCACAGTTGGTCATTCATTGCATGTAAAACATTATAAAACATACATTTATTTTGTAGCGGAATTTAAAACTGTCATTAATAACTAAAAATATGTCATTTCATTCATTTACAACATTTGTTTTCATCTCAAAATACAAAGACTTGTCAAAATATGGATGCCAACCTCAAAATGCTTCAAGTAGCTTATGCATCCATGCCTACAACTACTCAGCATCAACAAATACCTGCCAACTATCATGCATACAAAAGTCAGCGACGCTGAGTGAGTTCTAGTTTTTATAATAAAATAGTTTACTTTCGTTAAAACCGTCCTTTACTTTATTTCAAATCATACCATACTTTACGATCATTCGTGATCATACATCATACGTACATACAGATAATATCATTATTATCTTCGTCATTAAGTTCGTTAACTTCATTTATTCAACGTATTACATTATCGTTCACTTCTCTTTCTAGATCCGGTCAGACTTTACCCTCTTCGTGGCACTCAGCCACGATTACTGAGGTCGAATGACTAGGTTCCTGTTTAGTACATTATTACGATAATTCATTAACGTTCATTTCATACGTTCGTTCTTTCATACATTATATTTCATTCATTACTCTTCATTACCGAATCTTGTCTCATGCAATATCCCCGACTCATGCTCGAAAGCTGATGTTATGCCGGGGCCTGTACACAAACCCCCGACTCACGTCCGAAGACTGGCACAACACCCGGATACGCGACAAAGATCCCATATGAGTCAATCACAGGGATTTAACTCTATCCGAGTCTGTTGCAATACAAAGTCGCTCACCTCATACATATGCTTGGCTTTATGCCACACCCTCGAAGTTATAAGTAACTCGGGTAACCATCATATATTTCACCCCCAACATTATGGGTAACAACACCCCCATCGAAATGGGTAACAACACCCCCACCGAAATAGGTAACAACACCCCCACCGAAATGGGTAACAAAAAACCCATCGAAATGGGTAACACCACTGAAGGTCAGTCACAAAGACTGGAACCCTTGTGTGCATGCTTTAGGATTAGCCGAACCTCACGCAGTTGAGCTTAAGGTATTTAGAGCCGTGCACTTCATTATACTTCGCTTTCAAGCCTCTCATGTTCTCATTCATTAATACATGTATGCATTCATTCATTACGTTTCTTTTTTCATTATTTTCCACTTTACGTTACATAATACTTCATTACATTCATTAACGTTCAACGCAAAGCCAAGGGAAGACATACATACATAATAAGGAACATACACATAATCATAAACATACACCATCACCATACAGGCACATCATACATAACACACATCAAACATAAGCCATCACATCATAACCAGGCCTATCTCCCCATATTACCCCTTAAAACCACTTAGAAAACCTTAAGTCCAAATTGGGCGCATGGGACCTTCCAGGCGCATCAGCATAAAAATTCTAAGTGTAAAACAGCCTGGGCGCATGGGCACTATTTGGGCGCTTCTGCCCTGTTCAGGCGCTTTGCCACTATATAGGCGCATGGCACCTGTTCAGGCGCATCACCAACACTTAGCCGTTTTGACACTTGGGCGCACGAGAACTATTTAGGCGCATGGCCAACACTTAGGCGCATGGGCCACTGTTTAGGCGCATGGCCAACCCTTAGACGCATGGCTAACATGCTGGGCGCATGGGCCACTATTTAGGCGCATGGCCCTCTCTTGGGCGCATGGCCAAGACTTAGGTGCATGGTCAACACTCTGGGCGCATGGACCACTGTTCATGTTCATCAGAACATTCTGAAATATTTTCTATGTTATCAACATCACCCGATTATCATTCCCAATGATACCCAAGCACAGATCTAACATACAAAGGGCATCTAAGCATGCTAAACATCATCACCAACCCATAATCAACACTAAAACATACATACATACATACATAGATCATTTCGAACATAAGGCTGTGGACCCACGGTTACTTTCAAAATGTTTACTTAGTATGTATAATAGCCCCAAACAAGTTGAAAATCAGTAAAAGAGGGGTTCTAGAAACTCACATTGAGCAGCCTTTGAGCACACATTTCCAGTTCGAGACCCACCTTCGATTCAGCTCTTGAATCCCGAAAACAAACACTAAACACCAAGAACTTCAGTCAAGAACCCGAAACCCAGCTGAAACCGAGCTCATAGAAGAGAAGACTTACCTTTGCAGTTGCTTCTTCCTCTTTCTCTCTCTAGAACCGGGGCTCTCTCTCTCTTCTTTCTTCCTCCGAGAGCAAAAGCAGCTTCCTGCTTTTGATATGGGTGACCATGCCCCTTTAAACCTTAAAATAATAAGGTTTTGTACTTTGTCCACTTTACCCCTCTCCACTTGTGCTCATTATCCATTCTTTCTATTTACTTTTCTTTTCCTTTCGTTTAAATAGAAATTCGGGGTGTTACAGATACTAGGGTTTCTTCGAGATCTGAATCACTGTTGTTACAACGCAAGAGGAGGTCACCCACCTCATCCTCACCATACACGTCGTCGTGGAACAAATGTACAACATTGAAAATAGTCCGCCTCATCTTCATCGATCATGCATGTCATTACATGCTTTTGACGATGATCTTTCTAGTGCATCAATTATGGTTTTTAGGTGTGATTTGTTCAAAGGTTCTCCATTCCAACTCCACATTAAGTTGACCATCACTTTAAGGTTATGAAAGTCTATGATACGTTTTTCATCTACGACATGTACAAGGTCTATATCGATGCACCCCAAAGATTCCTAAAGAAAATAACCATCATATTTGCGTTATATACATAGTCTCATAACAAGTAAAAAAATTTATTCGCTATACCTCTAGATCAATGCATATCGACCACGGAGTACTAAAGACTTCCAAACACAACTTTTCATCCAGTGGTTGCTCTATGTAACACCGGTTATTTTAAAAAGACAAGACATAAAGAATAAGAGAAAGAAAAGCAATAAAGTCCAAGTGGAAGGTCTAAAACTGTCCAAAAGGACAAATCTTTGAAAAAGTTGGAGTAAAGGTGGGCATGGCCGCCCACCTTCCCTTCACATCACACTTTCTTTCGGTTTGAGAGAGAGAGTAGAACTTCGAGTTTTGAAGAGAAGAAGAAGAAGAAATCGAATTCAAGGTAAGAATTCGTGGTTTTTAAGTGTTTATGATAGGTTTTATCCCAGTTATATGCTTATGTGCTTATGTGTTGGTGTATGTGCTCGGGTGTGTGTGTGTGTTTGGTGTTGTTTTAGGTGTTTGGACTCATTTGCAAGGGGGTTAGAAAGGAAGAAAACACCCAAGTTGTAACATCTCATATTTTTGTTAACTAAAGGTTAACTTTGTTTACTCTTACAAGGGTTATTATTGTCAATTTTGAAACTCATGTGTTGTTTGTGCTTATTCATTATTTTTTTCATTGAGTTTTTATGTATGAAAGTTAAAAATATAAATATTAAATAATAATAATTTTAATATTAATAAAAGAAACAATAATAACAATTATAATAATAATAATAATACTTTATTAAGTTACTTAAAAATATTTAAAACTTAAATTAAGGGTGTTAAGGGGTTAATTTGTCATTTTGGAAACTTGAAATGGAAGCTTTATGCATAAGATAATAAGAACCAAACTGCAGGGACCATTGTGTAACATTTTAAAAACCCAAACCGCCTTCCCCTCTCTCTCCCGCTTTTTCTGCGACCTCGCCGGCCGGACTCCGGCCAAGTTCGGCGAGGCTCCAAACGCACCAGAACCCTTCGAATTTGACCCCAAATCGTTACCAATCGGTTCACGAGCATAACTCGACCCCTTTAATACACATTAATTCGTGTTTAAGCCGGTTATGGATGTCAATTTAGCTTGGTAACCGACGACATCAAGTTCACAACCATTTGACAATTAAAATCTCATAATAATTCAATTAATCGAACATACACAATCATTTAACTATCTCTAGTCTATTCTCATTGCCAATTTCTCCTGAAACACTCAAAATCAACAAAATCAAACATCACCTTCGTCGTGACCTGCAACGAACGTGTTCATCATCTTCCGAGCTTCAATTGATGAAATTCGCAAAGGGCTTTGCATCGAGGGCATCACACGAAGCTATCCACAAAATTAATTGAGTTACTATCAACGTTTTCCACTAGAATCGGTTCTTGTACAACCGCGACCTGTTCTTGGTGTCCCTTGCATCAATTCGAATTTGAATCAGGTGATTAAACACATGGATGTGCTCGAAATACAGTGGGGAATCAAAGCCCCATAATTAACTCGAGCATTAATAGCGAATCGATCTTCAATTTTGGATTTGAACAAACTAGGGTTTTTGGGGTTTGGAGGAAACCTTTTAGTTTGTGTTTAAAAGAATTTTAAAACCAAGATGTACCACGGCTGAAGCCTTGGTTCACTGGTTAAGACACTGCCTTGTTCAGCATGAGGTCCCGGGTTCGAACCCGGGTACCCTCATGTTTTATTTTTAAAGGTTTTAGCCTAAAAACTAATTCTAGAAAATTCTTAAAATGTATAAAAATTATTTTTATAAACCTCAAATATTTTTAAAAGTCATCTAAATATGTCTTATAAATTATTGTCATGTGACATTTTAACATTTTATTTTAAATGTTTTTTTACAAATGTTATAATTAAATATATTTATAAAAAATAAATTTATATAATACTATGAGTTAAATAAATCTATAATAGACCGTATGTTTTTCTTTTTACTTGGGATTCATCATGATGATAATATATATTTTTACAAAGGATTTAGTTTCTTTTAAATAAGTTCTATAAAGTTCATAAAATAATATATTTTTACAAAGGATTTAGTTTCTTTTAAATAAGTTCTATAAAGTTCATAAAATAATATATTTTTATAAGAATTTACTAACTTTATGGAAACCCCCAAATTCTAATACCCTAGTTCATATTAACTCGTTAAGCTTATTATTAACCTAAATCTTGTTATATTTATATATTTAGGTGCATTGTGACGCTTTATCTTGGAACAACATACATTATTCTTATTGAACTTCATTTTATACTTATTTGACACATGAGTTTTCCTTGCCCCTTTTTACATTTTTCACACTATTTGGGATGAAACATGATACTTATACATCATACACTTATAAACGTTTGAGACTTGTAAAGCACTTGCAATTCATCTTTATATTTTGTCATGGGTATTTGTGTGTTGTAAGTGATTATATGAGATACATAGTTTGTTTACAATCATTAACTATTGCTAGCCTGGCAACGTCTTAGATCTTTGGGCCTGACAAGCCTATTTGGTGCTAAAGCCGAGGTATTGCCGGCTCCTGATGACGTATGCTTGTTCATCATGGGAACCAAATACACTTAGCCAATCTTATATACTTGTAATCAAGTCGAGGTTTGGTTGTAACGATATGTGTTCTATAACCTTACTAACTTATGATCTATGACATGAATTGCTACTTGTAACTTTATCATATTATGTATGAAAACCTTGGAAACTCACCAACTATTTATAGTTGACCTTTTATTTTTATCATGTTTCAAGAAATCCCCAAGTTTAAAGTGGACTTTTGAAGCTTGCAATAAAACTAGGACTTAGACCTAGTTTAATAAATAAAATGTTATGTTATGTTTTGATTTATGTTTGAACTTATTTCATGTTTGTGACTTATGTTTGTATTTCCTTTTGAAACTTATAATTCTAATATTTACATTTAATTATAGCGTTATGTGGTTGTGAACAATCTTAACACTCACACCTCGACGTTTCCGCCGTCAAGGTTGGGGTGTGACACAAGTTGCATCAGGTGAGTTCTAGACCCCGATTTTTACTTGTTTTAAACATCTTTGGGGTTGAAAATGTATTAAAATAATTTTTAAATGTCTATGTATGTATACCCATACGTAATATGCATGTTGGATGTTGATTCTTGAATGCTTATAGCTTATTCTTGTTAGAATAGCCATGTTAAGCTTAGAACAGATGGGTTCGATGATTGGGTTTGAAAACATACTGGGAACATGTTACACAGGAGGTCCATACGCCTAGATAAGGCTCATGCGCCTGAAAATGCCTTAGAAAGATTTAAGTGTAATCCATATGCCTGAAAAGTAGCCCATACGCCTAAGATTGCCTTAGAAATGCTTAAGTATATCTCATGCGCCTGAACAATGGTCCATGCATCTAGAAATGTTAGTCGGGCGACTAAGTGTAGGGCCATGCGCCTCAATAGTGCCCATGCGCCCAAGTGGCTCATGCGCCTAAGTGTTCATACGCCCGAATAGTGCCCATGCGCCTGAATAGTTCATGCGCCTAAGTGATAAAATGATTAAGGTTGGCTGATGCGCCTATATAGTGATGGAACGCCCAAACAGGGCTCATGCGGCTGAATAGTGTCAAAGCGCCTAAGCACTTAGAAATTTTTATAGAATTTTTAGGAGTCTGTGCTTTTAAGGTTTTGACCAAGGGTTGACTGGGGCTTATTTATAATGATGTTTCATGCATTGTTATGATTGTTCCTTATTATTGTTATTGCTATTATTATTATTATTACTTATGGTATGTGACTTTACGTGGTATTTTATTATCGTAACGTAAAATATTTTGTAATAATACAGGAGGAAGAGCAATAAAGAAAAGAAGAGAAACATTAATAAAATGTTAACAAATCTTGCAAGCCTACAGGAGGCACACGACCATATTATCGTTAGCTCAACTGTGTTGCGGGTTAGCTACCCTATTATGCACATAGGGTCAATCAATTGAGATTGGCAGGACCTTTGTAGCGTGTCGTGGGTGATTGGGTCGGCCTTGTACACAGTACACAGAACCCTTTCGAGGGATACAGTTGGCCCTTTCGAGGGATACAGTTGACCCTTTCGAGGGATATAGTTACCCTTTAGGGGGATATAGTTGACCCTTTCGGGGGATACAGTTACCCTTTCGGGGGATATAGTTGACCCTTTCGAGGGATACAATTGACCCTTTCGAGGGATATAGATGGCCCATCACCCGTTTTCCATCGCGCATATAGTTGGGGTATTGCTCATCGGTCTATACAGAAAGTGAAACATAAAGTTAAAAGTTTACAGACAAGGCATACAGTACAGAGAACGAACAATATTTGTTCATATAGTTGATGCGTGCTCGCATATACAGTACAGAGTTGTATTTTACAGAAAAGAGTATTTTCTTATACAACATATAGAAAGTATTTTATTACTTTTAAAACTAGAGCTCACTCAGCAACACTGACTTTTATACATTTTCAGTTGGCAGGTAATCATTGCTGAGGATGGCACGAGAGTGAAGCTACTCGGCAAGGGAAAGACTGACATCCATTCGTATTCTATGTTGCTGTTGTTTTGTAATGCATATAAACAATTCTTTTGTAATTAGTTAAACGATGATGTATTGCTCAACAACAGGGGTTTAAATGAAATGAATGGCTTTTGATAAACGTATTCCGCTGCATAAGCTCGTTTATTTGTAATGATTAACGTTTTAATTGCTGTGAATGACCAACTGTGAGGTTTCCGGGATCGGGGCCTTACAAGTTGGTATCAGAGCCAAAGTTTAAGAGAATTGGGTTACATACACTTTTAAAACCTAAACTTAAACTGAAAATGGGACAAATGGAGGGATGTCAGCCCGAGTAGCTACGTGCCATCAGGTATGTATTTTCTTAAAGTTAACCGGAATTATTTGCGCATGCTATTTGATTATGTGCTCATAGTAGATTTAGATATTGATTAAGTCAGGATAGGAGATACTTGGGGTATGAAGAGTAAAGTAAGTGGCTAATCACAACTTGGCCACTGTAATTAGGGACTTACTATACTTGACATAAACTGAGTATTACCTTGAATGACCGTATTAGTGTTTGAATCTTATAGTGTGCTTATAGAGGATGGCTGGAGGTAGATCTTCAAAGGCCTCTCGTGATGGAGGTCATGGTGCTGCTCCGCGACCTAAGAGAGGGAGACCCAGAGTAGAGAAAGTGGTTCATGAAGAATCAGAGACCCCTCATCCGGAGGGTGGCGACGAGAGTGCCAATCTGAGAGCCTCAGTAAAAGAGGCTGTGGTGAAAGAGGTTCACCAGGTCATGCAGACGATTCTACCGTCTGTAGTGACCGAAGTGATTAAGGTAGTTAGAGAAGGAGAGAGAAAGGAAAGGGGTGAACCTACGGGCGAAAGAAGACAGCCCGAGACTGAGACGGTTCCGTCCGATGATGAGGATGAGGAAGAAGAGCCTATGCCGGAGGCGACTTGAGGCTGCAACTATGGGGCATTTATGAGATGCAAGCCCCCTACCTTTGATGAGAACAACACTGCTGTAGCTGCTCACCGATGGGTGAGGGAGATGGAGGCTGTCCTTGATATCAGTGAGTGTCGTGAGGACCAAAAGGTGAAGTTCGCTACCCACTCCTTTGTGGACTCGGCTTTGTGTTGGTGGGACAACGTTGTCCAAGCCGAGGGTAGCAGGGCCATTGGAAGAATGAGATGGCCTGAACTGAAGAAGCTAGTGATCGAGGAATTCTGACCTCACAGAGAGATGGACAAGGTAGAAAGAGACTTCCTGCAGCTGGAGGTGGGAACGATGACACACCAACAGTACACCACCAAATTTAATGAAATGGCGCGGCTGGTGCCCAATCAAGTGACACCATTGTCACGAAAGATTAAAAGATACATCCAGGGGCTGCCGGCGGATATCCGTAGGCATATGATTGCCGCCCGACCGAGCACGTTCAGGTCGGTAGTTGACTTGGCTGGCAGATTATATGATGAGCGAGAGGTGGTGGTGACTGAGGTGGATAGAAAGGATGGTGGTAGTTGAAACTGGAATGGGAAATGGTTTGGATGTGGTAGAACCGCTCCAAACAAGAAGGTGGCAAAGGTGGGTGATCGAAGTGTGGTCACATCTGGATCAGGGCTGAGGAGGTATGACAAATGTGGGAGAGAGCATACTGGTAAGTGCAGAATGGGGATGAACGTATGCTTCAGGTGTGGTCAGCCTGGCCATATCGCTAGAGACGGTAAGAAGCCGAGGGCAGAGAGCTCTGGGGCAGAGAAGAAGAAGCCAAAGGAAGGAGGACAGAGGGCAGGTGCTAGAGCTTACACCATGACCCGAGAGGAAGCCAGAGCTGATCCCGATGTTGTGTCAGGTATGTTTCTAGTAAACCAAACTTATGCCTCTGTATTGTTTGATTCTGGTGCTAGTAGGAGTTTTATTTCTACTACTTTCTACGCTAAGTTGCCTGTTGTCAGTAGAAAGGTCAGTGCACCATTTGATGTAGAAACTGCTATTGGTAAGTCCACTAGAATTACTGATGTGATAGAGGACTGTGCCATAAGGGAATGTCGTGCTGTTGTAAATGTTGTGAATTATTGTAAGATTGATATGAAGGCAGCTTGTCCTAGTGTAGTGGACAAAGTTCCGAGATCGTTACATTAAGGTCATAAATGTTTACTTTTTTTCTCTAAATATTATATATGGGAAAATATTGATGTTGTTAATTGTTTCGCATTACTTGTAGAAATAATCAAAACTCGATAGTTTTATATGAAATATCTTAAAACTAATTTAATTAAAACTCCAAACATATAAACACTACACACAAATATCAAATAGTTTTGTCTTTTCGTTTATGCTTTCTTCTTGTTGCCTTCCTCTATAGTAGCAGGCTTCTAATTATATACTAAGCTTTTAGTCAGAGATCTATTTTTGATATTTGCATAATTTAATATGAAAAATCACACATCCTCTAATCCTACGTCTAGATTTATATTGTTGTCCTCCAAGGACCCCCTCGTAAATGAAGGTAACTAATTAGTTCAAGTGACAGTTTGACACGGTTTTAAAAATATCATATATGGGAAAACATTGATGTTGTTAATTGTTTCGTCTTACATGTAGAAACAATCAAAACTAGATAGTTTTATTTGAAATCTCTTAAAACTAATATAATTAAAACTCCAAACATATGAACCCTACACACAAAGATCAAATTGTTATGTCTCTTCGTTTATGCTTTCTTCTTGACACCTTCCTCAATTGTAGTCGGTTTCTAATTATGTATAGAGCTTTTAGTCAGAGATCTATTTTTGATATTTGCATAATTTACTATGAATAATCACACATCCTCTAATCTTACGTCTAGATTTATATTGTTGTCCTCCAAGTACCCCTCGTAAATGAAGGTAACTAATTAGTTGAAGTGACAGTTTGACAAGGTTTTAAAAAAATATGTTGTCTTAATTTACCACTAGTTTGTTGGGCTTAAGATTTGTTAGAAATTACTATTAAAATCAACGCATTGTGAGGAGGCCTTAAAACAAAAAAACAAACAAATAAATAAATAAAACTAAAGGTGAAACATTTTCAAGAATTAATGTATTGGAGGGATTGATGATAATATATGTAACTTTAGGTAGGTTGGTATTTAATTCAAAGAAAATAATTAATTAACTGTTTCGTTTATTAATTTTATTTTTCCCTTTGTCATTTTCCATTTGTCTTTGTACTTTTATTGAAATGCACATAACATTTTTGAGAAAACGTACATATCATGGCTGTGGAGGTATTTTACATATTTGTAATCTTTGGTAGTCTCTATGTTTCATTTGTGTTCATGGATTACGGCTTTCAAAAAGTGTAGAAACCGTTCGTCAAAATTAATAAATCGGCATTTGTATAGTTCAATACAATATAATAATCAAAGAAAGAATCAACTTAAATTACAGTACGGCTTACAACGAAACAAAAGAAAAATTACGAATACAAAATACAGAAACTAATTTTGTGGCCAAGGCTTCGTAATAAATATAGGTGTCCTTTAAAACAATGGGCGAAGCTGTATGTATAGCTAGGAAGATTTCTAAACCTGAAAGAATACTTTGTACTAAAGAGGAAGGTTGCTAGAACTTTAGAGAAAAAAAAATAAAGCTTAGGATGGTCGTGTATTTAAGTGTGTCTAGTAACTAAGGCTCACATTGTATTTATAGTGAATCCAAAGTTGAAAAACCTTTAAGGTCATTACTTAAAATTTAAATTCAATATTAAAACATCCAAAAACTTTACTTAAAATATATAATTGTAAGAGTAAACACCAAAAGTTGTAACATCTAAATTGGATTTAAATCGATAGTTTTTATTAAAAAATCAAACTATAAATCAAATCACACTAATTATTATTTATTTATTTTCACATATTTTAAAGAATTCTAACACAAACAACATTAATCCGTTTAGTTTTAGTTAAAAGCAATGGTATGATGTATTAACGATCTAGGGTGTCATGAGTTTATCATGAGGTAGGTTTAACTATTGCATGTGTAATCAGTTATAATGTTTATACCGACTATATATATGTAAATAGCTAGTTTTATTTTGAGGTTCAAGGTGTGATGCATAACAATTATATATATACTCTAATTAAAGATAAAATATTTTGTCACATCCCGGCGGAAGCGTGATATGCTAATTTGGATGTGACTTGTTCGACCAGAACTCATTGATTAAATGGCTAAACAATTTAGTAAAACATAACATCACATATAATTATTTAGTTAGGATTACATCAAATCATAGATAGTCAAAATTTGATCTAACATAATCTTATTACAAATATTTATTTAAACTGCTACATCTTCAGTAACGATAGAAGTGTGCGTCCACCGATAGGCTGAAATCATACATGTTAACAGTTAGATTAACACAAACTTTTCCTATGATTTCTCCCCAGTTGTTGTAAACATTAAAAGAAAACATAATGCTGTTACTCATGATAATTTCTTGAAAAAGCATACTCAGAATTGTTAACATAATGTTGGTGAGATCATCGGTTTAACTTTAAACAAAATATTTTGATGTATCATATACAACCAAACCTTACATCATACTCAGATAATTCATAATTGTCATATCATAATTCATAAAATCAGATAATATAGCATGACAACACTCATCCTGTTGTTGCAGGAAATATTTTCCTAACTAGCGCTACTTATATTAGCCAACGGTTTCACATCCGAATTAATGGTTGTAACATAAATGACAGTATATCTCAAAATTTACATCAATCATAAAATTAATAGTAATCTTTTTCTCCCAAAAGTTTATAAAAATAAAATGGGGCTATGAGTCTTACCTTTATTCCAAAAGATAACCTATAAACAAAATATTCATAGTTTAGAAAATATAATTATTTTCTTCAAAATTTTCAGCACCTCACATATCATGAAATTGTTTTTACAATAAATGAGTCTAAAATCAAACATAACATATTCAAATTTCATATTCTAACTGTTTATAGTTTATTTTCTATAATTTTTGTAATATTCGAATAAATTATAAGAAATACCTTCGGATTTTTAAAAATTCTTAAACTAGGTTATAATGCTTCGCACAACATTTATAAATTCTCAAAAATTTTCCCAAATCCCAAATCATGGAAGAGACAATTTTTATGATTTTTATCATTTTACTAATATTCAGTAAAAATATCAAAATATGTCCAAAAATTCCTATTTTTATACAAGCTATTCTATTCTAATTTTCATATTTTTTGTAATTTTCTCGTAATTTATTTTTCATTTTAAATATTTTTCCTGATTTTTAGTTAGCAGAACCTTTAAAAATTAATAACTTAGGCATAACTTTGAATTAGATCATGAAACTTTTTTTGTAAATCTCATAAATCATAAGAGTCAACCTATAATTCTTTCAACTCAGTCCCATGATCACTTCTAATTATTTTAACCTTATGATCAATTTGATTTTCTATTTTAAGAATAAAAGATTTTAATGTTTCAGCAGTTTCATCTTTAGTTCTTAAAAAGAATACCCATGTGAATCTTGTAAAATCATCAACTATCATAAAGTAGCATGATTTCCTTCCAATGCTCATTATACTTGTGGGACCAAAAAGATCCATGTGCGATAAGTGTAATGGAGTAGTAATAGAGTTAACACATTTGGATTTATGAGATGTCCTGTGTTGTTTCCCTTTCAGGCATGCAACATAATTATCTTTGCAGAAAAACTCCTTTTTAGGCAAACCATATACCAAGCTATTTTTAGCCAATTTATTCATTGTCTTAAAATTTACATGACACATACGTTTATGCCACAGTGTTGACTCAACACTATCAGCTTTGGAAAGAAAGCATGATACTTCACCCATTGGGGAAGCATTGTTTATATCCAGCTTGTACATATCCCCTTTCCTGGGAGATCTATGAAGCACCAATTCCTGAGGAATTGTCATCCCTAGTTTGAGGATAATGCACTCATGTTCTGTGAAAAGCATCTGGTGCTTTTGATCACAGAATTAAGAAACACTTAACAGATTGTGTTCAAGCTGTTTAACAAAGTGAACTTTGTCAACTTTTAATTTACCATTGGATATACTCCCTCTGCTAGAAATATATCCTCCGGCCTCACCTCCAAATTGGATCGGACCTCCATCATAGTTCTGAAACTGTTGAAGTAGAGATCTGTTCCCTGTCATATGCCTGGAGCATCCACTATCTACAATCCAGATATTATTGTTCTTTTCAAATGGATGTCCCTGCACATAAGATGAGATTGTTAGTTTTGTTTCGAAGCCCAAGCCTTGCTGGTCTTGGGTTCTTCCAAGATAATGACATAATTGAACCAAATGGTATGCATGGGGGTTCAATAGAGGTCTTTGAAGAAGAGGTTTGGGCTGCAGCATCTTCCTTGATCTTTCAGTTCATCCTTTGGCTGATCTTGGAGGATGAGCTTGTTCAAGCTTTTGCAGCATGGCCTTCTTCCGAAGCTTCTTTCTTTTCGAAAGAAACCTTCACCACCTTTTCTTTCGAAGCAGTCTTCTTCTGGGATGGTTTCAAGGGAACTTTCTTGTTCTTCCGAACCTTGGTAACTTTTGCTTCCGAAGCCATTTTCCCTTCGGAAGAAAGAGTTTCTTCTGAAGGAAACCTTGCTTCGGAAACTAGCTTTCCCTTCTTCATCACTTGGACTGTTTGAAAAGGTCTAAATGTGAAACCTTCCCTGACTCCTTCTTTTTTAACATTATTTGCATAATGTGTGCTTGCAGGATTGTAGTAACAATCTTTTGCCATGTGGTTTTGCAGGCCACACATGATGCATGCAATGTTAGTCTTTTGGGAATGTGAGAGTTGCTATTTCTAGGGTTTCTTTTCTTCATTAGCAACTTTTCCCTTCAACTTTTGATCCTTTGTTAGGATAGGAGTGCTGGTATTACACTCCTTTCCTGAATCAGAAGTACCTAACACTTGGAATCCAGCTGAGATAAAGACACTTTTCTGTTTGGGGTCAATCTTCAGCTTGGACTCAGCCACCTTCTTGGCAGTTTTTCTGGCAGCTTTAGCTCTGCTTCTTCTGGCTTTGGTTGGGATTTGGTCTTCACAGGAGGAGATAGGTACATCTACCTGTTCCTTCCCTGTGGTGGCCATTATTAATGCTTCATCCTTCAACTCTAGAGAGGAAGGGTCAGCGGTTGGAACCTCTTGCTCCTCAATATCACATCTAGGCTGTCTAATAGACTCATAGGAGTGTGGTGGAGCAATTTCATTGGTTCCCAACCCTTCTTTGTTCTGATAATAGAGTTTGGAACGGGAGGATGATGCAAGAATAGCTTGGAAGTTCTGCTCAGAGATAGCATGCTTCCTGGCCTAAGCCTTAGTAGTGACAAGCTGGGCCTGAGCCTTAGACAATTTGGATATCAAATCCTTAATTTTAGTCTTGTAATTGGTGTGTTCATGTTTTAAAAGAGATACAGTTTCTCTAACTCATCGATTTTCTTTTGTAGTCAGATTCAGCTCTTTTAAAATTAGATTTTAGGATATTTAAAGACTCAATATCGGATCTGATTTCCATATTGTAATCCTGATAGAGTTTAACTTTAGCTATACATGCTAGAGTGCAGAGATGTTCATATACCTGGGCATCATCTGTTCCGGCCATGAAAGCTTGAGCAGGAGTCACATCCTGTACCATGAAGCTCCAGTCAACTTCTTGAGCCATTGCAGCTGTTTCAGTTGACTTCTCAGAGGGCTTTGAGGTTGAGGGATGTGGTGGCCTGTGGGGTTCCCGGATTGGTCTTGGGAGCCTTGCATTCCCTTGCAAAATGACCCAATTGGTTACAGTTGTAACACTTTGCCTTGATCTTGTCAAACCCGAACTTGCTGGTAGTTGGGTTTTGAGGGAAATGCCTTCCAGTTCCCTTAAAGAACTTCTTCGCTCTGTAAGTTAAGAGAGCCATCTGTTGGACAATGTCCACATACTCTACATCGTCTGGACTGAAACACTCAAGATCATCAAAATAGTATTGAAAATCACCTGAGTGCCCACTTCCTGACACAAAGGCACAACTTTCCCGGAAGGAGTTGTGTTGAGCCTGTTGAGACCTTGTAGTCTCAGGGAAAGTGATGTAAGGTCCAGAAGAGCAAGATGGCTGCTGATAGGTCAGATAATGCTGAGGTTGTGGGGTTAATGAGCCTTCAGTAACCATTAAAGCGTTGCTAGCAGGAAGACTCATGGGTCTGCTTGTTTGGTGGCCCTTCTTACTCTCCATCTCTAGGCGATATCATCAAGGATGCCATAGAGTTCAGTCATGGTAAGAGTGTTCAAGTTTTCTGTTCTCTTGATAGAGACATAGTAGAATGTCCACTCGTTGGGAAGAGCACTCATGAACTTTCTAGTAAGATCTCTGAGTTCAGGGGTAATTTTCACAGACTGAAGAGAAGAGATAAGATCCATGTACCTGAAGTACTGCTGGCTGAGGGTCTCTCCAGCAATGTGAGTGAAGTTCTCGAACTGCTGCTTCAGTGAGTCCTTCTTTGAGTCGTTAGAGTTTGCATACATTTGGGCAAGTGCATCGAACAATTCTTTGGCAGTCTTGCAATACTCGAACCCCACCATAATAGAGTTCGGTATTGCAGTCATGAGAATAGTCATAGCATTGCTGTCGATGTCCATCTTTTTTCTGTCTTCATCAGAATAGTCCTCGACAACCTTTTCTATCATGGCACCGTTTCCACCAGGTGATGCCACCTTTGGCTTATACGGGCCATTGACAATGGAGTTCCACATTTGCTGTCTTGGTATCTGATGAAGCCTTCCATTTTTCTACCCCAAGACCTGAAATTTTCAGGGCTAATGATGGGAGCTTTTGTTATTGTTCCCATCTCTAACTCGGATTTGTTAAGGGCCATTGAGTGAGTGAGTTGAAGGGAGGAGTAAAAACTGGTTGGTTTGAATGGTTAGATCACGCAATCAAGAGCTTAAAAAGATCTGATACCAGTTGCAGGATCGATGTTTATCACTAAACACAATGTTTTCTCTCAAACTCACATAGAACAACACTCGGGTATAGAAAGAATCCGTAAGAGTTGATCACAATATAGAAATTAATATAGAACACAGAAAGTAATTTCAAGGTACTTTTATATATTGCTTCTCAACTTAATAATACAAGACATTTAAAAAATTAATGGTAGTCTAATAATGACTCTTAAAATGCAATCAAGAAAAAGTCAATTAATAGATCATCACATCGATGATTTATGCTACATTTTAAACAAATAAATAACAAAATTTCATAATAAGTTGTTAAAGATTAAAATTTTGTTATTTATAAAGACAATGGAAGTCTTTAAAGTTTTGTTATTTCAATCATATTTTTTTATCACAAAAAGTAATTTTATAATTTTAAATATTAATAAATTATTATTATTTTAAAATTTTAATTCAAGATGTATATTACATGAGTTTTTAAACTATTTAACTTAATATTTATTACAACATAGTATGATATATCTTTTTATTATAACATAACATAATATAATATATGATAAATGTTACAAGAAGTTATAACATTACTAATCAATTATTTGTGTAACGGCTACATCGCTCAAATTAGAAACAAAACTAAAGACGACTTTAATGATATTATTTACTAAATCAAGTATTATCACAAGACGTTGATTTTCTTTTAACATAAAATCATTAATTGGATTATAATAATATCCTTAAATACAACATTTATATCCACCTAAATATTGATTTTTTTCTAAATATTGATGTTTAAATTTTGTTTTTGACAATTCTATCGCTAAATATTCGATAGTAAACCAATGTAAATTTGATTACCCACTTTCATATTTACGAAGGGCCAATTACGACAAACTTTCATCGCTACGAATGTAAAGACATATTTGATTATTAGTGATACTTATTTGTTTTGTAGTGATTCTTTAACATGCATCATACAAAATGAGATGATATGAAAAATTATAACATGATATAAGCCGATCGTAGAATATGATGCAATATCTTACAAAGTAATCTGTAGATACTAATAAAACAAAGTTTTCTTTGCCACTTTTTATTTTTCTAGAAATCCATTTATTAATTTTTCCTCCAAATGTATATTATAGCAATTTAAATACTTATACATATTTCTCTCTCTTATTAAAAATAAATTTTGTTAATTGTTATATTTTTCTTTCTTATCTAATTTTAAAAAAAAATCAAACTATCTTTTTTTTAAAATAGATTTTATTAAAGAAATTAGAAATCTCATCTTTTAATTAAAATCTAAATAAGAAGAAACTTAAATTTTATATAATATGAAATTTTCCAAAACACTAATTTTTTTTAAAAAAATATATAATTCTAAACATGTCAAATTTTTTAAAAACTATTTCATTAAAACAATCGGAATCATTACAAACCAGTGTTTTAAAAAAACATTATTTTTATATAAAAAGATTAAAGAAAATCTTAAAACGAATGTTTAAAATTGAAACTATTTAGATAAGAGAGTTAAAAATAGTATAATTATTTTATTTCTTGAACTATTAAGTGTATATAACTTTAATTAGATTTTATATTAAAATATTATACTTCAACTCTTTGTGTTTATTTTTAACTATGATTCGTTTAGTTAATGGTTTTTAGTCTATCCATGTATCTATAAAAAAAACTAAAATAAACGTGAAACAATTATAAAACTTATTATGCTTACTTTCTCATATCTCTATATTGTTAATAATAATATCACTCGTATCATATTCACATTAAAAGTATATAATTAAATAAATTAAAGACCTATTTTTATTAAAAACACAATTTATAAAAACAAGACTTTTATATAATACAGAATACAACAAACTTTTTTTTACCATTTTTATTAAAACAAAATATTTAAAAATCATAATTTTTTTATTAAAACAAAATTTAAGTAAAATACATAATTGTTTATTACTTAAACTAACTATTTATACATAACTATAATCATAATTTATCTTCGATCATTATTTTATTTTATATATATTTTTAGTACTAATTATTTAATATTTTATTTATTAAATCATGTAATACTGGGACTAACCTAGAATAACATACAATAAATGTTACAATGTGTTATAACATCACTAATGAATTATTTTGTAACGCATACTTCTGTTAAATAAAAACAAAATCGAACACTTTCCATAAGACTTTAATGATATTATTTATTAAATTAGGTACTATCGCAAGACCTTGATTTTCTTTTAACAGAAAAACATTAAATGGATTTTCATCAAACCTATAAATACATGACTTATATCCATATTTTTTAAATATTAATACTTTCTACATCACAATAAAGTTTCTCTGTGTTTTACTTATTACCATGGCAATGTTTACATTGGTAACGAGCAACGTACATCCACAACTTATGCAATGCAATATTCTCGAAATTCAAGGTTGTCCGTGTTTAGAGTACGCTACACCATCCAACAATGTTGTCAAAAATTACAAAACAATATCAAATGTATATGTTCTTATATAAGGGAATGTCGTGCTGTTGAAAATGTTGTGAATTATTGTAAGATCGATATGAAGGCAGCTTGTCCTAGTGTAGTGGACACAGTTCCGAGATCGTTACATTAAGGTCATAATTACTTTTTTTCTCTAAATATTATATATGGGAAATTATTGATGTTGTTAATTGTTTCGCCTTACTTGTAGAAATGATCAAAACTAGATAGTTTTATATGAAATCTCTTAAAACTAATTAATTAAAACTCCAAACATATGAACACTACACACAAATATCAAATAGTTATGTCTCTTCGTTTATGCTTTCTTCTATTCGCCTTCCTCCATAGTAGTAGGCTTCTAATTATGTACTGAACTTTTAGTCAAAGATCTATTTTTGATATTTACATAATTTAATATGAATAATCACACATCCTCTAATCCTACGTCTAGATTTTTATTGTTGTCCTCGAAGGACCCCCTCGTAAGCCCCTCATAAATGAAGGTAACTAATTAGTTTAGGTGACAGTTTGACAAAGTTTTGAAAAAAAATGTTGTGTTAATTTACCAATAGTTTGTTGGACATATAATTTATTAGAAATTACAATTAAAACCAATGCATTACGACGAGCCCATAAAACAAAATAACAAACAAATAAATAAATAAATAAAACTAAAGGTGAAACATTTCCAATAACTAATGTATTGGAGGGATTGATGATAATATATATAACTTTAGGTTTGTATTTAATTCAAAGAAAAGAATTAATTAATTGTTTCGTTTTTTAGTTTTATTTTTCCCTGTCATTTTCCATAAGTCTTTGTACTTTTTTTTTGAAATGCACATAATATTTTTCAGAAAATGTACATATCATGGCCGTGGAGGTATTTTACATATTTGTAATCTTTTGTAGTCTTTCATTTCTGTTCATGGATTACGACTTTCAAAAGTGTATAAACCGTTTGTCAAAATTAATAAATTGGCATTTGTACGTTGAATACAATATAGTAATCAAAGAAAGAATCGACTTAAATTACTGTACGGTTTATATAATTGAAACAAAAGAAAATTACGAATACAAAATATATAAAGTAATTTCATGACCGATACTTTATGATAAATATAGGTGTACTTTAAAACAACGGGTGAAGCTGTATGTGTAGCTAGAAAGGATTCTAAAACCTAAAGAATACTTTGTATTAAAGAGGAAGATTGTTATAACTTCAGATGTGACAACCCTAGATTAAGAAATTTTATACACTAAGTTCATTCAAATATTTTGAGCCACACCTAGATTAATATATATTTCTATACGTATACATGCTTTCATTTTGTTTACATAAGTATATTGTTCACTTGTATATATACAAGTATATGTATGCATGGTCGCATGCACACCCTTTTACATTGCATGTGCCATCTTTTGCTAAGAAACATATATACATGTATATTACATGTTTATGTAAATATGAGTATTACTCATTACATGTTTGCATGCATAAGAATTTACATGTGCATAAAAACATAATCCATTGAGATAGAATTATATGTAATCAAAATACATCAACAAATACAACATCAAACACACTAAATACAACTCAACCATAACATCATAAACACAAGTTAACACCAAGAGAACTTGACATCAAACAAACCTAAACCAATCTCTTACACCTAAACCTTAAACCAAAATACCAATTAAAGATCAAAGACCGGATCATTAGCACCCTTAATCACTGATTAGACCAACTAAAGTCATTAGATTAGTTTTGCAATGAGTGTTTGGTGACTCATGCACCTCTCCATTCGCCACCTAGCCATCGGGACACCAAGAACCTTCACAAACCGCCACCTTTCATGCAAACTAATCACACCTAGTTACACCACATAGCTCTAGGAAGTAGACCTCATGATTACACCTTCACTATTTGAAGGTTTCGGCCGATGGGAAATCAAAACCACCAAGCTACCACCAAAGACCCATCCCCATTCGGTCACCCCTCGATCGCACACCACTACCATCATCTCCACTCTCGGTCACCATTACCTCCCGAACACCACACACCACCACCTTGATCTTTCACTCTTCCTCGGATACCCTTTGAGGTACACACATCACCACCTCAACCGCACATCACCAAAAGTCCTCGGATTTACCTTTGAAACACCAACATCACAAACCACCTGTAGCCATCACCACCACCATCGTGTACTTGGTTCTTGTAACAAGCACATCTCTCGGTTTCATAAGCAAGTAACGACCAAAGGTATCAATTTCCTAAGCTAAACTTGTATGTCAACATATAGATATATATGTATGACATATGTGTTTAACCAACATATATAATCAAAAGCATTATATGTGAACATATTACAAAGAGTTTTTACATAATAAAAGGCATATAAGATTATGGGAACAAACATTGTTCCAATTTCTTAGAGATTGGCATAATTTAGAAATAAGCAATAAATATAAATAAATTCTATAGAATTCTGATAAATTCGCCAAATGATCCTTTTGGAGTACTAAGGTCCCTGGAATTATTTCAGAATTTATTCCTTTGTTATAATTGAGATATGAATTTTTACATGTTCTGCAGTAGAAAAATCAAAATAAATACTTAATAGCATAATAAAATCTGAGAAAATCATGAATAAATTGATAAATCCAAACCTGCAGAATGTATTAATAATTTTTGGAGCTATATAGCTATTTTTGTGAAATATTGGATTATTGTGAAAATTACAGAAACTAATCTGTTATGTGTTAGATTTTGATAAATTTATGAGAAGTTCTAATTCATATGGTGAACCTTCTGTAAAATTTGGGGATTTATGGACTACAGAAACTATTTTTGGCAATTTATGATGAATTTATAACAATTATAGAAAATAATCTGTAAATTTCTTGAAAACAAGAAATTAATGTGATATTCCAGATTATTAAACCTATTTGTTATAAAAATTTCAAAATTTATTTAAGGTACTGAAAATTTTGAAGAAAATAGTTATGTTTTCTAAACTATAAATTTTTTTTATATAGGTTACCATTTGGAGTAAAGGTGAGTTTCATGGCCCATTTTGTTTTTGTAAAGTTTTGGAGAAAAAGCATACTAATTTATGACTTGATGCATTATTATTGAAAATTATGTTACAACTATTAATTCGGATGTGAAACCGTTAGATAATGTTAGTAGCGCTACTTAGGGGATATCTCCTGCATTAACAGAATGAGTGTTATAATGCTATGTTATCTGATTTATGAGAATATGATATGACAGATATGAATGATCTGATTGCTATGTAAGGTTTGGTTGTATATATATAATGCATCAATAATTATTTGTTTAATAAACCTGTGAAGCTCACCAACTTTGTGTTGACTATTTTTGGTATGCTTTTTCAGGAATTCATCATGACTAACAACTTAACGTTCTCCTTTGATGTTTTTAATGGCTGGGGTGAAGTTGTAGGAAAAGTTTGTGTGAACCTAACAGTAAACCTGTATGACTTCAGTGTATCGGTGGATGCTCACTTCCATCGTCTCTGAAGATATAGCTGTTAAATCTTTATGATGTAATAGGATTATGTAATTTCAAATTTTGAGTATTATGATTTTATGTAATCCTAACCTTAATATTATGTTATGAATCATGTATGATTATGTGTTATCTGTCTATTAGTATATGACAATGAGTTCTGAACAATCAAGTCACTCCCTATGTATTTCACGCTTCCGCCGGGATGTGACATCAGAGATAAATAAAAAGAGCTTATGTGGGACGTGTATTTAGAGATAAATAACTTTAGAGATTGCTATATGATAGTTGATTACAAATGTTAAAAGTCTCAGAAGATAATACAATGACATGATTGTTATAGGTTGATAAAAATGACTATCTAGGACGAGTTGCGATGGGACCGAAATATCTTATTGCTAAGACACATTAGTGCCTACGTGTTTAGATAAATATGGTTTACTTATTTCAAATTCAAACCCGTAAATTCATAGTTAAATCTGTTTCGTATTTCATATTGTGTTAGGAATTCTAAATGTCTTGTTAAGAGTTGACATTTATTAAAATACCGCATAATTTTGATGTAAATTATAAAATTTTAAAACGTAAGAACTTTTAAATTGTTTAAGAATATCTAATTTTAAGAAATTTATGAAGTTTTATGTAACATCCGATTATTTTTGAAAAGTCAAGAATATGGAGAATAAAAGCAAGAAAGGCAATAAGGTCCAAGTGGAGGGACTAAAAATGTAAAAAGGACAAAAATCTTAGAAATGTTTAAGTTCTGCCTATGCGCCTGAACAGTGGCCCATGCGCCTAGAAATGTTAGTCGGATGACTAAGGGTAGGGCCATGCGCCCCAATAGTGCCCATGCGCCTAAGTGCTCATGCGTCTGAATAGTACCCATGCGCCTAGATTGGGCTGGAATTTACTAAGTGTTCAGACGTACGGAAGTCCCCATGCGCCTGAAAATGGCCCATGCGCCTAAGTGTTCCCCATGCGCCTGAATAGTGTCCATGCGCCTGCGTAGTGTTCATGCGCCTAGGACTTAGAATATTTTTTTGATTTTTGGGGAAAATGTGTAAAGTAGGCTTTGACTTGGGAAATTCCCGGGGGACTATAAGTTGACTTTTGGGGTCATAGACAGTATGATGGGCATGTATGATGATGATGATGATGTTGCATGATTATGCGTGATGTATGTTATGTATGTATGATGCCCTGTGATGATGTATGAATGGTATGTTATGTTATGTTCCTTATGATGATGAATATTTATCTTTTCATGGCTTTACGTGTTATGTTAATGAATGAACCGAAAGTATTATCTAACGTAAAGTGAAAGATAATGAAAGAGGAACATGATGAATGAATGCATGCATTAACGAACGAATGAACGTAAAAAGTCTTGCAACCAAATGTATGGAGGTTCACACCCAATGAAGGGTGTTAGCTCAACTGTGTACGGGTTAGCTACCCCAGAAGGATGCACACTGGGGTCCAATCCTTGTGATTGACCATATGTATGGGATCCTTGCCGCTTGCCCCAGGTACTGGAGTCAGCTTCGTGCACAATGTTCGGGGTCTATGATAGACCTCAGGCCCAGTAACCAGCTTCGTGCACAATGTTTGGGGTATAGCATATGGCATTGATCCGGATCGAAAAAAAAAGATGAATTGTGACTGTACTTGCCTCAGGTACTGGATTCAGCTTCGTGCATAATGTTCGGGGTCTATGATAGACCTCAGGCCCAGTAACCAGCTTCGTGCACAATGTTCTGGATAATGTACATGTCACAAGATGTAATGAATGAACGAAGATTAATGAACGTAATGTAAGATAAGACGGCAAGGGTAGGTGACCGACGTGTGGTCACAGCTAGTGCTGGGTTGCAGAAGTGTGGCAAGTGAGGGAAGGAGCACGGTGGTGAGTGCAGATGGGGGTCGAATATTTGTTTCAAATGTGGGAATTCTGGTCATATGGCTAGAGACTGTGGATGTGTGAAGTGTTTCAACTATAAGGGAAGTGGTCACATGAGTAGGAGTGTAAGAAGCCAAGGGCCGAGATTTCCGGGGTGAAGAAGGCCGGAGGAGAAGGGCAGAAGGCAAGCGCCTGAGCTTTCACGATGACTCGGGAGGAGGCTAGGACAGATCTTGACATGGTGTCAGGTACGTTTCTAGTAAACCAAACTCTTGTATCTGTGTTTTTTGATTAGTAGGAGTTTCATTTCTGCTGCCTTTGGTGCTAAGTTTCCCAATAAGAGTAGATGTATTGGTGAGCCATTTGATGTAGAAACTGCTATTGGTAAGTCCACTAGAATTATGGAGGTGATAGAGGACTGTGCCATAGAACTAGAAGGCCGTAGGTTTGCTGCTAGGCTACATGTGATACCCCTGGGTGGATTTGATGTAGTACTAGGGATGGACTGGTTAGCAACCTATGAGACAAACATCGTGTGCCGCAAGAAGATGATCCGATTGATAACGCCTGACGGAAATGAGGTGACGGTTTATGGTGATCGCGTCACGACAATCCCGAGGGTGATTTCGATGGCGGTGGCGGGAAAGTGCATGAGACGCGGATGTAGTGCCTACTTGGCATACATAAAATATGTGGATGCGTCAGTACCGAAATTATCCGAAGTACCAGTGATGCGCGACTTTCCGGATGTATTCCCGGAAGACTTACCCGGTGTGCCACCAGATCGCGAGGTTGAGTTCCAAATTGACTTGATACCAGGTGCTCAACCCATTGCCAAGGCACCGTACCGGTTGGCTCCGACTGAGATGAAAGAGTTAATGGAGCAGTTGCAAGAACTGCTGGATATGGGGTTCATTAGACCGGGTATCTCTCCATGGGGTGCTCCGGTATTATTTGTGAGGAAGAAAGACGGTAGTATGAGGATGTGTATTGACTACCGAGAGTTGAACAAGTTGACGGTGAAGAACCGATACCCCCTACCAAGAATAGACGATCTGTTTGACCAGCTCCAAGGTGCCAGTTGGTTTTCGAGGATAGATCTTCGATCTGGTTACCATCAACTAAAAGTGAAGGAGCAGGACATTCCTAAAACAGCTTTTCGCACGCGCTACAGTCACTATGAGTTCCTCGTTATGTCGTTTGGATTGACCAATGCGCCAGCTGTTTTTATGGATCTGATGAATCGAGTGTGTCGGCAATGTTAGATAAATTGGTGATTGTGTTCATTGACGATATCCTGATTTATTCAAAGAGTGAGATTGAGCATGCCGGTCACATTCGGGAGGTTCTAGAGACGTTAAGAAGGGAGAAGTTGTATGCAAAATTCTCCAAGTGCGCGTTTTGGTTATGCGAAGTTCAGTTCTTGGGTCATGTGGTGAATCCCGATGGGATTAGGGTGGACCCGGCTAAGGTAGAGGCAGTGACGCAATGGAAGTCTCCAAAGACGCCATCCGAGATTTGTAGTTTCTTGGGTTTGGCGGGCTACTATAGGAGATTTATCCAAGACTTCTCTAAAATTGCTTCTCCACTGACTAAGTTGACCCGGAAGGATGTAAAGTATGTATGGGGTCAGGCTCAGGAGAAGGCATTCGAGGAGTTGAAGGCGAAGTTGACTCAAGCTCCTGTCTTGTCGTTACCCGATGGAAGCGAAGATTTGGTGGTGTATTCAGACGCTTCTTACTCGGGGTTGGGGGTGTGTTAATGTAAAGAGGAAAAGTTATAGCTTACGCATACCGACAGCTGAAGGTTCATGAGGTCAACTACCCTACTCATGACTTGGAACTAGCGGCCGTGGTCTTTGCACTAAAGATTTGGAGGCACTATCTGTATGGGACGAAGTGCACCATCTTCACCGACCACAAGAGCTTAAAGTACTTCTTTGAAAAGAAGGACCTAAATATGAGGCAGAGACGATGGTTGGAGCTCATGAAGGATTATGATTGTGAGATCCATTACCATCCGGGCAAAGCTAACGTGGTGGCTGATGCTCTTAGCCGAAAGGAGAGGCCCGAGCCAATTTGGGTGAAAGCATACAACTAATCATGACCTCTGATGTAATGAAGAAAGTCAAGGAGTTTCAGGATGAGGCATTAAAGGAACATCATCTAAACTCTGAAAGAATGAGAGGTCTGGTTGGGGAATTGAGTGAAAACACACTTGGTGTTAAAACTCAATTTGGACGGGTGTGGATTCCTCGTTTCGGGAATCTACGTGTGAAGATTATGGACGAAGCTCACAAGACCCGATACTCTATCCATCCCGGTGCCACAAAGATGTACCAAGACATGAAGAAGGATTATTGGTGGCCGGGTATGAAGCGTGACGTGGTGGAGTATGTGAGCAAATGCCTTACTTGTTTGCAAGTGAAGGCGGAACATCAAAAGCCATATGGGAAAATCCAACCTTTGGATATACCGGAATGGAAGTGGGAGCACATCACCATGGATTTCATTACGAAGCTGCCACGTACTCCGAAAGGATACGATGCCATATGGGTGATTGTTGACCGCTTGACAAAGAGTGCTCACTTCCTACCGATCCGCGAGACATATTCATCCGAGAGGTTGCTGACCTGTTCATCAAGGAGATTGTAACTCGTCATGGTGTGCCGGTGTCTATTATGTCGAATCGTGACACCCGGTTTACGTCTAATTTCTGGGAGAAATTCCACGACGCCATAGGGACGTGGTTACATATTAGCACGGCTTATCATCCCCAAACTGATGGTCAGTCAGAAAGGACCATTCAAACGTTGGAAGACATGCTTCGGGCATGTGTGATTGAATTTGGAGGAAGTTGGGATGACCACTTACCATTAGCTAAATTCTCGTACAAAAATAGCTATCATGCCAGAATTGGTATGCCACCATACGAGATGCTATACGGTAGGAGATGCAGAACACCCGTTTGTTGGGGTGACATTGGTCAGAAAGAGTTGGGAAGCGTCAAGGTAATCGAGGCTACGGCTGAGAAGCTCGAAAGGATTAAGGCCTTCATGAAGGCAGCTAAAGATAGACAGAAGTCGTATGCCGATAAATGACGTAGACCGATCGAGTTCTAGGTGGGTGACCGGGTTATGTTGAAGGTCTCACCTTGGAAGGAAATTATCAGATTCATGAAGCGGGGCAAGTTGAGCCCAAGATATATAGGCCCTTTCCGAACCATTGCTCGAGTAGGAAGGTGGCCTATAGGTTGAAATTACCGGATGAGTTAAGTGGGATTCATCCGACATTCCATGTGACTCATCTGAGAAAGTGTATAGCTGATGAAGACATGATTGTTCCACTGGAGGATATCGAAGTAGATGAAAGGCTCAATTATGTGGAGCAACCAGTGACAATCATCGATCATAAAGAGAAGAGGCTGCGAAATAAAGTGGTTCCTCTAGTGCGTGTACAGTGGAGGCATAGGAAGGGATCCGAATCTATGTGGGAGACTGAGGAGGAGATGAGAGAGCATTATCCTCGTCTGTTTGAGGAATAACAGGTTTCGGGGACGAAACCTATATAAGGGGGGTGGACTTGTAACACCCGGTTATTTTTGAAAAGTCAAGAATATGGAGAATAAAAGCAAGAAAGGCAATAAGGTCCAAGTGGAGGTACTAAAAATGTAAAAAGGACAAAAATCTTTGAAAAAGTTGGTGTAAACGTGGGCATGGCCGCCCACCCTCATTTCACATCATCATCTTCTTCGGTTTTAGAGAGAGAGCAGAGGAACTCCCGGTTTTGTGTAAGAAGCAAAAGAAGAAATCGAATTCAAGGTAAGAATTCGCGGTTTTTATGTGTTTATGACGGGTTTTAGCCCGGTTATGTGATTATGTGATTATGTGTTGTGTTTGTGCTCGTGTGTATGTGTTTGGATGTTATTTCTAGGTGTTTCGAACTCTTTGTAAGCGGGTTAAAAGGAAGAACACCCAAGTTACACTAGGTGAGTTCTAGACCTCGGTTTTTACATGTTTGAAACTTATTTGGGGCTGAAAACGTATTAAAATGATTTTACAAAGTTTATGTGTGAATACCCGTATGTATGTGTATGTTGGATGTTAGTTCGTGATGGTTTATAGGCTACTCATGTTTAGAATAGCCACATTATGTTTAGAACAGATGGGTTCGATGATTAGGATTGAAAATATCCTAGAAGCATGTTTTACAGAATGCTCATGCGCTTAGATAAGTGTTCATACGTCTGAAAGTGCCTTAGAAAGAATTAAGTGTAAGCCATGCGCCCAAACAGTAGCTCATGCGCCCAAAATTTGCCTTAGAAATGTTTAAGTTCTGCCTATGCGCCTGAACAGTGGCCCATGCGCCTAGAAATGTTAGTCGGATGACTAAGGGTAGGGCCATGCGCCCCAATAGTGCCCATGCGCCCAAGTGGCCCATGCGCCTAAGTGCTCATGCGTCTGAATAGTACCCATGCGCCTAGATTGGGCTGGAATTTACTAAGTGTTCAGACGTACGGAAGTCCCCATGCGCCTGAAAAGGCCCATGCACCTAAGTGTTCCCCATGCGCCTGAATAGTGTCCATGCGCCTGCGTAGTGTCCATGCGCCTAGGACTTAGAATATTTTTTTGATTTTTGGGGAAAATGTGTAAAGTAGGCTTTGACTTGGGAAATTCCCGAGGGACTATAAGTTGACTTTTGGGGTCATAGACAGTATGATGGGCATGTATGATGATGATGATGATGATGATGTTGCATGATTATGCGTGATGTATGTTATGTATGTATGATGCCCTGTGATGATGTATGAATGGTATGTTATGTTATGTTCCTTATGATGATGAGTATTTATCTTTCCATGGCTTTACGTGTTATGTTAATGAATGAACGAAAGTATTATCTAACGTAAAGTGAAAGATAATGAAAGAGGAACATGATGAATGAATGCATGCATTAACGAACGAATGAACGTAAAAAGTCTTGCAAGCAAATGTATGGAGGTTCACACCCAATGAAGGGTGTTAGCTCAACTGTGTGCGGGTTAGCTACCCCAGAAGGATGCACACTGGGGTCCAATTCTTTTGATTGACCATATGTATGGGATCCTTGCCGCTTGCCCCAGGTACTGGAGTCAGCTTCGTGCACAATGTTTGGGGTCTATGATAGACCTCAGGCCCAGTAACCAGCTTCGTGCACAGTGTTCAGGGTATAGCATATGACATTTATCCGGAATGAAAAGAAAATATGAATGGTGACTGTACTTGCCTCAGGTACTGGAGTCAGCTTCGTGCACAATTTTCGGGGTCTATGATAGACCTCAAGCCCAGTAACCAGCTTCGTGCATAATGTTCGGGGTATTGTACATGTCACAAGATGTAATGAATGAACGAAGATTAATGAACGTAATGGAAGATAATAAAGATAATAATGATATTATCTGTATGTACATATGATGTATGATCACGAACGAATGAAACGTATAGTATGGGTTTTGAAAAGAAATAATTCACGATTTTATGTATGCTTTATTATAAAACTAGAACTCACTCAGCAACGCTGACTTTCATACGTTTTCAGTTGCCAGGTAAACGTTGCTGGGGATGGCACGAGGCAGTTGCTCAGCTCTTTTGGATGGCATCCATTTAATTAAGGCTTTTGTGATGTAATACAACGATATAATTTTGTAACCGACAAATGATGCATTATTTTGCAAAAGTTTTTAGGATGAAATGAAATGCCATTTGTTTTATGTTTTCCGCTGCACTGTTTTGATGTATAAATGAAATGTATATGTTTTACGTGCGATGAATCACCAGCTGTAAGCGTCCCGGGAACGGAGCCTTACATTTTATGAATTTAATCAATTTAACGAAATTTAAGAATATAAAACTGTTAAACTTTTCTCATTATTTAAAATTAAAAAAATAATCTTCATTGTTTCAGTATTCAAACGGATAGACCGCATCTTGGGGAAGTTTCAAAGTAGGTATTTCAGGTGCCTAAAGTATAACCACAACTGAGGTCACATGAGAATATATTATTGGTGATTTTAGTGACCTCAAGTTAATTCAGGTAGTGGGTCCAAGAGGCGCCAACATCCCTGTTAGTGGGTCCAAGTGGCGGCAGCGTCCAATGAGGTCCAAAGGACAAACCTTTGGCTGGATCGAGTTGTTATAGGAAAGTTACTTAAAAATGTAAATCTGCAATTAATGAAGTTCGTAGTAACTTATACGTCGGTGGTTTGGCAGTAACTTATAGTTTGGTAGGGTTATAAATGTTGAAACTAAAAAAATGTTTATTATTATGTTTGTTAATGCAGTTTGAAGGAGCATTATTGCCGATGCATGTTCAAAAGGACTTAAGTGTAAGGTCTCGTTCCCGGAAACCTCACAGTTGGTCAATCACAGCAATTAAAATATTAAACATTATAATTATACAACCTTAAGCAGCGGAAATAATTTATCAAAAACCATTCATTTCACTTAAACCACTGTTGTTGAGCAATACATCATTGTTTAGTTGATTACAAAAGAATTGTTTTACTACATTACAAAACAACAGCAACATAAAATACGAATGGATGTCAGTCTTTTCCTGCCGAGTAGCCTCACCCTCGTGCCATCCTCAGCAATAATTACCTGCCAACTGAAAATGTATAAAAGTCAGCGTTGCTGAGTGAGCTCTAGTTTTAAAAGTAATAAAATACTTTCTATAAGTTGTATATGAAAATACACTTTCTGTAAAATACAACTCTTTACTGTATATGCGAGCACTCATTACTATATGAACAAATACCGTTCGTTCTCATTACTGTATGCCTTGTATGTTCTGTAAAATTTTATCTTTATCTTTTACTGTCTGCATGGACCAATGAGCAATACCCCAACTATATGCGCGATGGAAAACGGGTGATGGGCCATCTATATCCCTCGAAAGGGTCAACTATATCCCTCGAAAGGGTCAACTGGATACCTTTTTATTATAATTTAACATAACGTAATATAATATACAATAAATGTTACAAGATGTTATAGCGTTACTAATTAATTATTTGTGTAACGCCTACTTCGCTCAAAAAGAAACAAAACTGAACACTTGTAAAACTTTACTGATATATTTATTAAAGTAAGTATTTTCACAAGACCTTGGTTTTTTTAACAGAAAATCTTAATTGGATTTTGATAATATCTATAAATACAAGACTTATATCCATATTTTTATACATTTATTGTAAGACCCCGATCCTGAAAACCTCACAGTTGGTCATTCATATCAATTAAAACATTAAACATTACAAATAAACGAGCTTAAGCAGCGAAAATAATTTATCAAAGGCCATTCATTTCATTTAAACCACCGTTGTTAAGCAATACATCATCGTTTAACTCATTACAAAAGAATTGTTTATATGCATTACAAAACAACAGCATCATAGAGTACAAATGAATGTCAGACTTTCCCTGCCGAGTAGCTTCACCCTCGTGTCATCCTCAGCAATAGTTACCTGCCAACGGAAAATGTATAAAAGTCAGCGTTGCTGAGTGAGCTCTAGTTTTAAAAGTAGTAAAATACTTTCTATATGTTGTATAAGAAAATACTCTTTTCTGTAAAATACAACTCTGTACTGTATATGCGAGCAGGCACCAACTATATGAACAAATATTGTTCGTTCTCTGTACTGTATGCCTTGTGTGTAAACTTTTAACTTTATGTTTCACTTTCTGTATGGACCAGTGCGCATAGCCCAACTATATGCGCGATGGAAAACGGGTGATGGGCCATCTATATCTCTCGAAAGGGTCAACTGTATCCCTCAAAAGGGTCAACTATATCCCCCGAGAGGGTAACTGTATCCCTCGAAAGGGTCAACTATATCCCCCGAAAGGGTAACTGTATCCCTAGAAAGGGTCTGTGTACTATGTACAAGGCTGACCCAATCACCCAGGACACGCTGCAAAGGTCCTGCCAATCTCAATTGATTGACCCTGTTTGCATAAAAGGATAGCTAACCCGCAGCACAGTTGAGCTAACGACAACACGGTCGTGTACCTCCTGTAAGCTTGCAAGACTTGTTAACATTTTCATTAATGTTCCTCTTCTTTTCTTTATTGCTATTTCACTTTATTATTACGATATACTTTACGTTACGATAATAACATACCACGTAAAGTCGCATACTATAAGTAATAATAATAGCAATAACAATAATCAAGAACAATCATAATCAATCATATCATGCATGAAACATCATCATTAATAAGCCCTCAGTCAACCTCGGTCAAAACCCTAAGGCACAGACTCCCAGAAAAAAATTCTGTAAAAACTTCTAAGTCTTATGCGCATGGGAACTATTTGGGCGCATGAGCCCTACTTGGGCGTTTCATCACTATATAGGAGCATCAACATACTTAAACATTTTCACTTTGGACGCATGAACTGTTCAGGCGCATGGGCACTATGTGTGCGTATGAACACTTAGGCGCATGAGAATTTCAGGCGCATGGACGTTGTATGTGCGTATGAACACTTAGGCGCATGGGCCACTTGGGCGCATGGGCACTATTGGGGCGCATGAGCCTTACACTTAGTCGTCCAGCTAACATTTCTAGACGCATGGACCACTGTTCAGGCGCATGGGCTATACTTAAACATTTTTAAGGTAATCTTAGGCGCATGGGTTACTATTTAGGCGCATGGATCACACTTAGTTCTTACTATGCCATTTTCAGGCGCATGAACCTTATTTAGGCGCATGGACCTTCTGTACTATATGTTTCCGGTATGTTTTCAACCCAAATCATCAAATCTGTCTGTTCTAAGCTTCGTGTGGCTATTCTAACATGAATAACCTATAAGCGTTCAAGAATCACATTCATTCATGCACAATGCACACGGGTAAACATACATGAACTCGTAAAAATCATTTTAATACATTTTCAGCCCCAAAGATCATTTAAAACAAGTAAAACCGGGGTCTAGAACTCACCTGATGCAACTTGGGTATTTCTTCCTTTGTAACCCGCTTGCAATGAGTTCAAACACCTAAAAACAACACCACACACGCACACCCGAGCAAAAACACAACACTAAGCATATAAGCATGAAACCGGGATAAAACCGTCATAAACATGTAAAAACCACGAATTCTTACTTGAATTCGACTTCTCTTCTTCTTTTTATCTTCAACCGAGAGTTTTTTCTTTGCTCTCTCTCTCTCTAAAACCAAAGAAGATGGTGATGTGAAAAGAGGGTGGACGGCCATGCCCACCTTTACACCAACTTTACAAGATATTGTCCTTTTTACACTTTTAGTCACTCCACTTGGACTGAATTGCCTCTCTTTCTTTTATTCCTTATTTGTTGTCTTTTAAAGAATAACCGAGTGTTACATTTATTTTTTCTAAATTATTGATTATAGGATTTTATTGGCAATTTCATCGCTAAAATGTTCCATAGTATAACCATTGGAAATTTGATTACCCACTTTCATATTTACCAACGGCCAATTACCGATAAACTTCCATCAGATGTTTACCGACACATTTGACTATGAGTGATACTCGTTTGTTTTATAGTAATTACTTTAACATGCATCATACAAAATGAGATGATATGAAAAATTATAATATGATATATTCTGTGTCACACCCTCAAAATCCACGTGCGGAGTTTTACCGCGAGGCGTGTGAACAAACCAGGATCACAGTCAATTGTTACTCAGAACGACTCTATATGCCACAATTAAAATAAAATCAACCAAAGTTAAAACCTTAAAACCATACGGAAGCGTTTTGTAAGCAAAGAAACCCAAAGTGTATAAATGTATAATATGGCAAAACACGCGCCAAACCAAATAGGAAACCACTAATAATTATATACCAACAAAGATGTCTTTTAAACGGAGTCTTAATATGCATGATGAACCCGTACAGTGCTCCTAATGGCAAGCAAAGTTAAGGACCTGAGAATAACATACTAAAATGTCAACACAATGGTTAGTGAGTTCAAGAGTTGGTGTTCAAATATAAACAATTTAACAGTTGTGATATATAAGCAGTGTATTGTAACAGATAGCTAGTCTATTAACAATAAATATTAATTTCGTAGTGATTTCGCAATTGAAACTGACTGTGATAAGTTGTTGCCTCCTGTCACGACTTAACATGTCGTGACAATGTTCAATAGGACAAATTGCACCCGGTTGACCTCGAGTCACACAGGTGGGGCTCGTCAGACCCAGTAGTACTACCCAAGTTTCTCCGCTATTCAATATTAACAATTCGAAAGTGTGAGGACTTTTCCAAAGTAAACAACACTACATTAATATTATACACAACTCAAATACATATAAAGCGTTTGTAATTTACTAGTATGCTATCTCCCCCAAAAGAGGTTAAGTAAAAAGTGGGGCATGAACTCACCTGATATGCGAAATGAATACTTAGGGTTTACTTGAAAGAAAGAGTGGACAGACAACCTTTAGAGGTTACCTAGATCATATAAGTACATGAGTACGTGTAAACAGAGAACATGTGGAACCCTAAGCACATTACAACCAAAGACTCAAGATTTCAGAAAACAAACACGTTTGACTCAGTTGACCCGTTTGACCCGTTGGTGACATTATGTGTGGTAAACCATTTAAGCAAGCATACTCATACATCATACATGGTTAACATTCAAATGGAATCACATGTATGCTACATTATCCAGGTGTATTACTTAGATCATCATACTATCAAGTATCATACAAGTCATGCGAATCTAAAACATTAATATGTCCATCAGTTATAACATAATTAACATGCCACACAAAGATCAAATGACGTACTACATGCCATGTGAAGCCACTCACGACTTAACATCCTAAACCCTGCCAATCCTACTAAGTAGGGGCCTCAGATTCGCACGCGTGTATGATGATCACAATCATATTCATTCACCATGTTCATTGCATTCAACATACACCACAATAATCAATTTCAGTCCCAAACATGATGTCTTAACTGCTAACCAACATCAACATCATACATGATCATCAAAGTCCATACATCACCCATGATTATCCAAGCATCCCATATGACTAAATTAACATGTTCTACCACATTAGAATTCATCCATGAACATACTAACATGCTCCTTATAACCCAAACATGTTCAAACTATCATCTTTCAAACTTTGTGCAAATAAAGTTTCCCTTTTGGGAAAGTACATTTCAACATCTATCAAACACTCAATGTATTCATGAATTCATCACAATTATACCATCTCAAGCTCATAACAACATCTAGACATGATCAACAATACCTAATCATCATAATCCATTAATCATCATGAATAAAAGTTTCCACTTTTGTCAAGATATGAACAACAACATCCATTCCAAGGTTTCTAGCATTCATATCAACAATCTAGCACCTAATCATCATTCTAAACACATCAACAACATCAATCCATCATCAAATCATCATGTCATGAAAATAAAGTTACTATTATTAGTAACCTATGAACACAACCTTCAATTCATCAATTTCTTGCAAGATCAATGTAATCTAGCATTCATATAACCTACTAACCATCATACATTCATCAAACAATCATCAATCTCTCATAATCACCTCAATTTCGAATTAGGGTTTGCCTAGAATCAAAGTTCATGATCAATCTATTAAAAACGTATCATTCATGCATAATCAACGTTAAACAACATGTATACTATCTAACTAACATACTAACATCATCAAAAAACATCAATTTCGACACCATGAACAACCATAAACGAATTAGGGTTCGGCCACCAAGAAAATCCCACAAAAACTTGTAAAGTTCTAACCTTTAAACGTGTGTTAACTTGTAATTGATGATTCCAACGTGTAGTAATCCTTGAAATCGAACAAATCCGAGGCTTTGATGCTTGTTCTTGGTCGAATTCGCAATGGTGAGGGTGTGTGAGGAGTTTTTGCGGCCGAATGGGGGTGGGAATTAGGGTTTGGGTTGTTTTGTTTAATTTAATTTGCATAATTACCATTTAAACCCTTGTGTTTTGGTATTTTATAAAAACTAGACTTTAAACTCTTTGTAAAGTGTTTTTAACTAATAATATAAAGATATAAACTAATAATAATCATTATATATTTTATCTCTATAAAGACACAAGACATACAAATAAATAGGCACGTTTCCACGTTACGCGATAAATTTCCTAATTAACATTTAAAACATGCAAACACATAAACATAATACCATAATCACATTGTCAATTAGATTATCATTAATTAACATTATTAATTATTATTAGGTCATCAACGTTAAACGGCAACTAAGGTGTGTTTACGACACTTGTATGCAAAACTTAACGGAACTAACGGAGTTAGGTAAGGGAAATTTACCGGATGTCACATTCTGATATGTAGAATATGATGCAATATCATATTAGATGATAAGGTGCGATATGGATATAATACAATATAATAGGATGCAATATATTGCTTAATGTTTATTTGATTTTATGTGACATAATACAGTTAACATAATATTTATTATAACATAGTATCATATACCTTTTTTATTTTAGTATAATTGAACATAAAGTAATATAATAAATATACAATAAATGTTACAAGGTGTTATAACATCACTAATTAATTAATTTTGTAACCCCTATTTCTCTTAAATGGAAACAAAACTGAACACGTTGCAAGAACTTGATTTTCTTTTAACAGAAAATCATTAAATGGGTTTTCATCAAATCTATAAATACAAGACTTATATCCATATTTTCTAAATACTAATTCTTTCTGCATCACAATGAAGTTTCTTTGTGTTTTACTTATTAGCCTGGCAATGTTTACATTGGTAACGAGCAATGCACATCCACAACTCATGCAATGCAATATTCACGATATTGAAGGTTGTCCATGTTTTGAGTTCGCTACACCATCCAAACAATGTTGTCAAAAATTACAAGGCAATATAGAGTGTTACTGTTCTTATAAAAAAGAATGTCATGCTGTTGTAGATGTTATGATTTATTGTAAGATCGATGTGAAAGGAGCTTGTCCTAGTGTGGTGGACACAGTTCCGACATCGTTACATTAATGTCATAAACTTTTACTTTTTTCTAGATATCGTGTATGAGAAAATACTGATCATGTTAATTGTTTCAGCTTACACGTAGAAACAATCAAAACTAGATAGTTTTATCTGAAATATCTTTAACCTAATTCAATTAAAACTCCAAAGATACGAACCCTGCACACAAATATCAAACTGTTATGTCTCTTCGTTTATGTTTTCTTCTTGACTCCTTCCTCCATTGAAGTAGGCTTCTAATTATGTATTGAGCTTTTAGTCATAAAATTAACAAATAAATAAATAACTAAAAATTAAAAAAAACTAAAGGTGAAACTAATATTAAAACGAGCGCATTACGATGAGTCCATACAACAAACAAACAAATAAATAACTAAAAATTAAAAAAAACTAAAGGTGAAATATTTTCAAGAACTGATGTATTAGAGGGATTGATGATAATATAACTTTAGGTAGGTATGTATTTAATTCAAAGGAAATAATTAGTTAATTGATTCATTTATTAATTTTATTTTTCCCCTTGTCATTTTCCATGTGTCTTTGTATTTTTTTAGGAAACGCACATAACATTTTTCATAATTCGTACATATCATGGCCATGGAAGTATTTTACGTATTTGTAATCTTTGGAAGTCTCTATGTTTCATTTGTGTTCATGGATTACGGCTTTCAAAAAGTGTAGAAACCGTTAGTCAAATTAATAAACTGGAATTTGTATA
This sequence comes from Flaveria trinervia, assembly GCA_025506515.1. Classification (NCBI taxonomy): domain Eukaryota; kingdom Viridiplantae; phylum Streptophyta; class Magnoliopsida; order Asterales; family Asteraceae; genus Flaveria; species Flaveria trinervia. The sequence goes on from JACCIX010000786.1 coordinate 120,435, forward strand.
TTTCAATACAATATAATAATCAAAGAAAGAATTGACTAAAATTACAGTGCGGCATACAACTGAAACAAAAGAAAAATTACGAATACAAAATAGAAAATACAAAAACTAATTTCGTTACAGAGGTTTCGTGATAAATATAGGTGTCCTTTAAAACAACGGGCGAATTTGTATGTATAATGAGAAAGGATTCTAAACCTAAAAGAATACTTTATACCAAAGAGGAAGATTGCTATAACTTTAGAGATAAAAAAAGAACTTAGGATGTTCGTATATTCAAGTATGTCTAGTAACTAAGGCTCACATTGTATTTATAGTGAATCCAAAGTTAAGACACCTTGAAAGTCATTACTTAAAATTTAAATTCAATATTAAAACATCCAAAAGATTTTACTTAAAATATATAATTGAAAGAGTAAACACCAAAAGTTGTAACATCTAAATTGGATTTATATCGATAATCTTTATTCAAAATAAAATCAAACTATAAATTAAATCACACTAATTATTAATTATTTATTTTCGCATATTAACTATATACTAATTATCAACTTTTATATGCGTTATGAGTTGTACATTGTGTTTAATGAGTTGGACTTCCTGGTTTTTTTTGTTTTTTTATTTTTTTACTTTTAACTATAATAGTTTTATACATTTTATTATTTAACCCTAATACTTTTTTACTCTCAACTTTTGTCTTCTATACATTTTATTTTTTACATATTTTCCTTTTTACATGATGGTCTAAGTTTACAAGTTACACGCTGCAACGTACGCGTGTGGTTTAACATTTTCACACCTATTTGTTATTATTTAACCGCGCTGACGCAACACAAGGGTCATAAATCGACTTAGTTATTGTTTTCTATATTTTAAGTTTCGTGTGCATCATTAGATGTTTTTACGTATACTTTTCGTTTGATTTTATATATTTTTTCATTTTATTCTCCTTTTTAATACGAGTTTTTCCGATGTTAAGTGGTCGTTGACAGTAGTGTGACATTGGTGCTACTTTTCGCGGTTTTACGCTTCCACCATAACACGGGGGGCTTAATACTAGTTATAAAGAGTTTGAACACAAACAATATTAATCCGTTTAGTTTTAGTTAAAAGCAATGGTATGATGCATTTACGTTCTAGGGTTCATGAGTTTAACATGAAATAGGTTTAACGATTGCATGTGTAATAAGTTATAATATATATATTATATATATATATATATATATATATATATATGTATGTACCAACTACATATATGCAAGTAGTTAGTTTTATTTTGAGGTTCAAGGTGTGATGCATAACATTTTATATTAATATTACATATATGTGATCTCCTAGATTATCTAGTTTCAAGACATTTATTTTTAATTTTTATTTAACTATACTTTAATTAAAGATAAAATATTTCCAAATTTATAGTGATATGTATAGCGATGTACGTAAAATTAATCTAATTCTACACAATTAATTACTTCTAATTCAATTTCTCTTCCACATTTTGATATGATTATAGACGATTGTGGCCTAGCACACCCTGTTTGTTTCAAGTGCTTAGTCTTGTTCAATTGAGGATGAGGTAAGTCACAAGTGCATATTAAGTTTAAGCTGAATATAGTCGAACTTTGAAAATATATTACTTTTGATCCTAGTGTTCAACTGGGTTGATTTATGAGTTACATAAACATAATACTAAACACTACAAGTATGTAACTCTTGTTATTACATATATTTAACTTAATATATATATATATATGTGTGTATATATATGTGTATATATATATATATATATATGTATATATATACACATATATATATATATATACACATATATATATATATGTATGTATATATGTGTGTGTATATATATATATATGTGTGTGTGTGTGTGTGTGTGTATATATATATAATATATATATATTATATATATAATATATATATATATTATATATATATATATATATTATATATATATATATATATATATATGTAAGGCCCCGTTCCCGAACACCTCACAGTTAGTCAATCATAGCAGTTAAAACATTAAACATTATAGTTATATGAACTTAAGCAGTGAAAATAATTTATCAAAAACCATTCATTTCATTTAAACCACTGTTGTTGAGCAATACATCATCGTTTAACTGATTACAAAAGAATTGTTTACTGCATTACAAAACAACAGCAACATAAAATACGAATGGATGTCAGTTTTTTCCTGTCGAGTGGCTTCACCCTCGTGCCATCCTCAGCAATAATTACCTGCCAACTGAAAATTTATAAAAGTCAGCGTTGCTGAGTGAGTTCTAGTTTTAAAAGTAATAAAATACTTTATGTATGTTGTATATGAAAATACTCTTTCTGTGAAATACAACTCTTCACTTTTTATGCGAGCACGCATTAACTATATGAACAGATACTATTCGTTCTCTTTACTGTATGCCTTGTATGTTCTGTAATCTTTTATCTTTATCTTTCACTTTCTATATGGACCAATGAGCAATATCCTAAACTGTATGCGTGATGAAAACCGGTGATGGGCCATCTATATCCCTCAAGAGGGTTTTGTTTACTATATACAAGGCCAACCCAAACCCTAGAGTACGCTACAGAGGTCCTGCCAATCTCCAAGATTGGCCCTGTGTGCATAATAGGGTAGCTAACCCGCAACATAGTTGAGCTAACGACAACACGGTCGTGTACCTCCTGTAAGCTTGCAAGACTTGTTAACATTTTATTAATGTTCCTCTTTTCTTCTTTATTGCTCTTTCTCTTTATTATTACAATATACTTTAAGTTACGATAATAAACATACCACGTAAAGTCACACACTATAAGTAATAATAATAATAACAATAATAATAAGGAACAATCATAAGGCAATCATAATCATGCATGAAACCCATCATTAATAAGCCCTAGTCAAACCTCGGTCAAAACCCTAAGAGCACAAACTCCCAAGATTTTTATAATAAATTCTAAGTGTTGGGCGCTTCGACACTATTTGGGCGCATAAGCTCTATTTGGGTGTTTCATCACTATGTAGGTGCATGAGCCAACACTTAATCATTTTATCACTTAGGCGCATGAACTATTCAGGCGCATGGACACTTAGGTGCATGGACCACTTGGGCGCATGGGCACTATTAGGACGCATGGCCCTACACTTAGTCGTCCGACTAATATTTCTTGGCGCATGGACCATTGTTTAGGCGCATGAACCATACTTAAACATTTCTAAGGCATATTTCAGGCGCATGAGCCTTATCTAGGCGCATGAACCTTCTGTGTAATATGTCTCTAGGATGATTTCGAACCCATTCATCATACCTATCTGTTCTAAGCTTACTAGGGCTAATCTAAACACGAACAACCTATAAGAATTCAAGAATCATCATCCAACATGCATAATACATACGGGTATACATACATAAACATTTGAAAATCGTTTTAATATATTTTCAGCCCAAAAGATAGTTTAAAACAAGTAAAAACCAGGGTCTAGAACTCACCTGGTGCAACTTGGATGTTTCTTCCTTCTAACCCTTTTGCAAATGAGTTCAACCACCTAAAAACACCACCAAACACACACACCCAAGCACATACACAAACACATAAGCGCATAAGCATATAACCGGGATAAAACCCGTCATAAATACTTAAAAACCATGAATTCAATCTTCTTCTTCTTTTCTTCAACCGAGAGTTTCGCTGCTCTCTCTCTCTCTAAAACCGAATGAAAATGGTGATGTGAAGTGAGGGTGGGCGGCCATGCCCACCTTTACACCAACTTTACAAAGATTTTGTCCTTTTGGACACTTTTAGTCCCTCCACTTGGACTTTATTGCTTTTCTTTCTTTTATTCTTCATTTCTTGTCCTTTTTATTTAAATAACCGGGTGTTACAAGTCCACCCTCTTATATAGGTTTCGTCCCCGAAACCTGTTATTCCTCAAACAGACGAGGATAATCCTGCTTCATCTCCTCCTTAATTTCCCATGTAGATTCGGATCCCTTCTTGTGCTCCCACTATACACGCACAAGAGGAACCACTTTATTTCTCAGTCTTTTCTCTTTTCGATCGATGATTGCCACTGGTTGCTCCACATAATTGAGCCTTTCATCTACTTTGATGTCTTCCAGTGGAACAATCAGGTCTTCATCAGCTAAGCACTTTCTCAAATGAGATACATGGAATGTCGGGTGAATTCCACTTAACTCATTTGGTAACTCCAATCTATAGGCCACCTCTCCCACTCGAGCAATGATTCGGAAAGGTCCTATGTATCTCGGGCTTAGCTTACCTCGTTTACTGAAACGGATGATACCCTTCCAAGGCGAGACCTTCAACATAACTCGGTCACCCACCTGGAACTCGATCGGTCTGCGTCGTTTATCGGTATACGACTTCTGCCTATCTTTAGCTGCCTTCATGAAGGCTTTAATCTTCTCAAGCTTCTCAGTCATAGCCTCAATTACCTTGACGCTCCCTAATTCCTTTTGACCAATATCACCTCAACAAACAGGTGTTATGTATATCCTACCGTATAGCATCTCATATGGTGGCATGCCAATGCTGGCATGATAGCTGTTGTTGTATGAGAATTCAGCTAACGGTAGGTGGTCATCCGAGTTTCCCCCAAAATCAATCACACATGCCCGAAGCATGTCTTTCAATGTCTGAATGGTCCTTTCTGACTGACCATCAGTTTGGGGATGATAAGCCGTGCTAATATGTAACCTCGTCCCCATGGCGTCGTGGAATTTCTTCCAAAATTTAGATGTAAACCGGTGTCACAATTAGACACAATAGACACCGGCACACCGTGACGGTTACAATTTCCTTGATGAATAGATCCGCCAATCTCTCAGATGAATATGTCTCACGGATCGGTAGGAAGTGAGCACTTTTCGTCAGACGGTCGACAATCACCCATATGGCATCGTACCCTTTTGGAGTACGTGGCAACTTCGTTATGAAATCCATGGTGATGTGCTCGCACTTCCAATCTGGTATATCTAAAGGTTGAATCTTCCCATACGGCTTCTGATGTTCGGCCTTCACCTGTAAGAAAGTAAGGCACTTACTCACATACTCCACCACATCACGCTTCATACCCGGCCACCAATAATCTTTCTTCATATCTTTATACATTTTTGTGGCACCAGGATGAATGGAGTATCGAGTCTTGTGGGCTTCATCCATAATCCTCACACGTAGATCCCCGAAACGAGGAATCCACACTCGTCCAAATCGGGTTTTAACACCGAGTGTGTTTTCACCCAATTCCCCAACCAGACCTATCATCCTTTCAGAGTTAAGATGATCTTCTTTCAGTGCCTCATCTTGAAACTCTTTGACTTGCTTTATTATATAAGAGGTCATGATAAGTTGATATGTTTTCACCCGAATTGGCTCGGGCCTCTCCTTTCGGCTAAGAGCATCAGCCACCACGTTGGCTTTGCCCGGATGGTAATGGATCTCACAATCATAATCTTTTATGAGCCCCAACCATCTTCTCTGCCTCATGTTCAGATCTTTTTGCTCGAAGAAGTACTTCAAGCTCTTGTGGTCAGTGAAAATGGTGCACTTCGTCCCGTAGAGATAGTGCCTCCAAATCTTCAATGCAAAGACCACGACTGCTAGCTCCAAGTCATGAGTGGGATAATTGACCTCATGAACTTTCAACTGTCGGGATGCATAGGCTATAACCTTCCCTCTCTGCATTAATACGCACCCCAACCCTGAGTAGGAAGCATCTGAATAAACCACCAAATCCTCGCTTCCTTCGGGTAATGACAGAACAGGAGTTTGAGTCAACATTGCCTTTAACTCCTCCAAAGCCTACTCTTGAGATTGACCCCATATAAACTTTACATCCTTTCGGGTCAATTTGGTTAGTGGAGAAGCAATCTTGGAAAAGTCTTGAATGAACCCTCGATAATATCCCGCCAACCCCAAGAAACTACGAATCTTGGAAGGCGTCTTTGGTGACTTCCATTGCATCACTACCTCCACTTTTGTGGGGTCTATCATAATCCCGTCAGGATTCACTACATGACCCATAAATTGAACTTCGCGCAACCAGAATGCGCACTTGGAGAATTTGGCGTACAACTTCTCCCTTCTTAATGTCTCCAACACCTCCCGAATGTGACCGGCATGCTCTTCTACGCTCTTTGAGTAGATGAGAATATCATCAATGAACATGATCACTGATCTATCCAACATCGGCCAGCACACTCGATTCATCAAGTCCATAAAGGCAGCTGGCGCGTTAGTTAGACCAAAAGACATAACGAGAAACTCGTAGTGTCCATAACGCGTACGGAAAGCTGTCTTAGGAATGTCTTGTTCCTTCACCTTCAATTGATGGTAGCCAGATCGTAATCTATTCTCGAGAACCAACTGGCACCTTGGAGATGGTCAAACAAGTCGTCAATCCTTGGTAACGGGTATCGATTCTTCACCGTCAACTTGTTCAGCTCTCGGTAATCGATGCACATTTGCATACTTCCATCCTTTCTCTTTACAAACAATACCGGAGCACCCCACAGAGAGATACTCGGTCGAATGAATCCCTTATCCATTAACTCCTGTAATTGGCTCATGAGTTCCTTCATCTCAGTAGGAGCTAATCGATATGGTGCTTTGGCAATGGGTTGAGCAGCGGGTATCAAATCAATTTGGAACTCAATCTCGCGATCTGGGGGCACGCCGGGTAAATCTTCCGGGAATACGTCCTGAAAGTCGCACACCACTGGTACCTCGGATAATTGCGGTACCGACGCATCCACATCTTTTACGTAGGCCAAGTAGACACTACATCCACATTTCATGCACCTCCCCGCCACGCCATCGAAATCATCTTCGGGATCGTAGTAACGCGATCTCCATAAATCGTAACCAACTCCCATCGGACACAACTAATCGAATCATCTTCTTGTGACATACGATGTTTGCTTCATAGGTTGCTAACCAGTCCATCCCTAGTACTACATCAAATCCACCTAGGGGTATCACGTGTAACCTAGCAGCAAACCTATGACCTTCTAGTTCTATGGCACAGTCCTCTATCACATCAGTAATTCTAGTGGACTTACCAATAGCAGTTTCTACATCGAATGGTGCACTGACCTTTCTACTACTAACAGGCAACTTAGCACAGAAAGTAGTGGAAATAAAACTCCTGCTAGCACCGAAATCAAACAATACGGAGGCATAAATTTGGTTTAATAGAAACATACCTGACATAACATCGGGATCAGCTCTGGCTTCCTCCTGGGTCATAGTGTAAGCTCTAGCACTTGCCATCTGCCCTCCTTCCTCCGGCTTCTTCTTCTCTGCTCCAGAGCTCTCCGCCCTCGGCTTCTTACAGTCTCTAGCGATGTGGCTAGGCTGGCCACACCTGAAGCATACATTCATTCCCATCCTGCACTTACCAGTATGCTCCCTTCCACATTTGCCACACTTCTTCAACCCTGCACCATATGTGACCACACGTCAGTCACCCACCTTCGCCACCTTATTGTTTGGAGCGGCTCCACCACGTCCAAACCGTTTCCCATTCCAGTTCCGGTCACCACCACCCTTCTTGTTCACCTCAGCCACCACCACCTTGCGCTCATCATATAATCTACCAGCCAAATAAACCGCCGACCTAAAAGTGCTTGGCCGGGCGACGATCATATGCCTACGGATATCCGCTGGCAGCCCTTAGATGTATCTCTTAATCTTTCGTGATAGTGGTGTCACTTGATCGGGCACCACCTGTGCCATTTCATTGAGTTTTGTGGTGTACTGCTGGTGTATCATCGTTCCCGTCTCTAGCTGTAAGAATTCTCTTTCTACCTTATCCATCTCTCTGTGGGGACGGAATTCCTCAATCATTAACTTCTTCAGTTCAGGCCATCTCATTCTCCCAATGGCCCTGCTACCCTCGGCTTGGACAATGTTGTCCCACCAGCACAAAGCCGAGTCCACAAAAGAGTGGGTAGCGAATTTCACCTTCTGATCTTCACGGCACTCACTGACATCGAGGACAGCCTCCATTTCTCTCACCCACCGGTGAGCAGCAGCAGTGCCGTTTCCATCGAAGGTAGGGGGCTTGCATCTCATAAACGCCCCGTAGTTACAGCCTCGTGCCGCCTCCTACGCAAGCTCTTCTTCCTCCTCCTCATCATCAGAGAGAACCATTTCCGGCTCCGGTTGCTCTCGTCCTCCTGAGGCCGGACCTGTTCCTCTCCTTTCTATCCCCTTCCCGTACTGCCTTGATAACTTCGGTCACTACAGACGGTAAGATTGTCTGAATGACTTGATGAACTTCTTCCACAACAGCCTCCTTTACTGAGGCTCTCAGATTGGCGCTCTCATCGCCACCCTCCGGATGAGGGTTCTCTGGTTCTTGATTGTGACACCCTACACATATCCCACATCGGCCGTGGATAGGAGAGATTCCTGGTTCATAAGGAATGTCTGGCCTTTAACATCAACAACGCGTTTTGGGCGTATTGGCTGTCGATGAGAGGAGAACTCCACAGTTAAGTGTGCTCAGGTGGGAGCAATCTAGGGATGGGTGACCTCCCTGGGAAGTTTTCACCTGGGCAACCAAAAGCAAATCCGTGAGCTCCTCGTGGGCAAAGCGGACAATATTGTTGATGCGAAGGGCCGGGTGTTACAGAATGGTATCAGAGCCACTCCTATGCCGTTCGGGGTGTGGGACACACCTCACCAATGATGGTGACTTCTCGGGCTCATCGAGGACGATGAGTCCAAACAGGGGGTGCTTGTGACACCCTACACATATCCCACATCGGCCGTGGATAGGAGAGATTCCTGGTTCATAAGGAATGTCTGGCCTTTAACATCAACAACGCGTTTTGGGCGTATTGGCTGTCGATGAGAGGAGAACTCCACAGTTAAGTGTGCTCAGGTGGGAGCAATCTAGGGATGGGTGACCTCCCTGGGAAGTTTTCACCTGGGCAACCAAAAGCAAATCCGTGAGCTCCTCGTGGGCAAAGCGGACAATATTGTTGATGCGAAGGGCCGGGTGTTACATTGATGAACCACTTTCTTGACTTTGGGTCTCCCTCTCTTGGGTCGTGGAGCAGCACCGTGACCTCCACCATGAGAGGCTTTCGAAGATCTACCGCCAGCCATCCTCTAAACGCACACTATGTGATTCAAACACTAACGCGGTCATTCAAGGTAATAGCTCAGTTTATGTCAAGTATAGTAAGTCCCTAATTACAGTGGCCAGTTTTAATTAGCCATTTACTTTACTCTTCATACCCTAAGCATTTCCTATTTGACCTAATCAGTATCTAAATCTACTAAGAGCACATAAGTCACATAGCATGCGCACATAATACCGGTTATCATTAAGAAAAGACATACCTGATGGCACGTAGCTACTCGGGCTGACATCCCTCCATTTGTCCTATTTTCATATTAAGTTTAGGTTTTAAAAATTTACTTAACCCAATTCTCTTAAACTTTGGCTCTGATACCAACTTGTAAGGCCTCGCTCCCGAAGATCTAATAGTTGGTCAATCACAACAGTTAAAACATTAAACATTACAGTTATACGAACTTAAGCAGCGCAAATAATTTATCAAAAACCATTCATTTCATTTAAACCACTGTTGTTGAGCAATACATCATCGTTTAACTGATTACAAAAGAATTGTTTATTGCATTACAAAACAACACCAACATAAAATACGAATGGATGTCAGTCTTTGTAACATCCACCCATTTTCAAATTATAAACCCAAATCCGAACCCATTTTGAACTTTCATCCGATAAAAAAAATAAATTATTAAAACTATTTTGTTTATTGAATCATACGTTAAATGCATCATTTAACCAATCTTGACTATTGTCTTATTTAATTAATCATTTGAGAAATTTATAATAAATTTTATAAGTTATAAATAAAGTTTATAAATTTATAAAGTTGGGATATTAACTATGAGTTTCTTTTTTAGTTAAAATAAATAAATAAAGTATGAAAAATTTTATAAGACTCACAAGATTTATAAAGATTGTATAAAAATATATTAACTTATTAATTGATTTTGGTCTTATAAAGTCCAGGGTTTAATATGTAGTTTTGGAAATTTCATTTAAAAAGTTTAAACATAAAATGATAAAAACTCAAAACATCAGGGACCATTTGTGTAAATAACCAAAACACCCAAACCAAAACTCCCCTACCCGCGCAAAACCGGCGGTGCTCCGGCCACTTTCCGGCCGGACTCCGGCAAGGGGTTTTCGGGCGATTTTTCTGCCCAAAACGAATTCCAATCGTTCCTAACCGCTTCCTGAACTTAATTCGAACTAAATGGGGGTCTTTAATCGTGTTATTAAATCGTGAACGGTTGTATGGGGGTCGGTAACCGATCACCATTAAACCTCCTAGCCGTTTAAGCATAAATACTCAATAATAGTAAAATTAATTGCAGCTACACGATAGTTTAATCGAACTAAACTTCCACGCAAGGTAATTTCATCTAAAAAACAATTGTATCTCTCATTTCGATTCTACCTCCACCGCAACCTGCAACATTGTCGAAGTCCATCTTCGGAGCATATTCGAATACAATTAATAAAGGGCTTCTGTTCCTCATCAACCTTAGAAGTTTCGTACTAAATTAATTTGGTTTCCATCATTATCTGCATATCCTTCGATTTCGGTTCTTGGCCGCAACCTACCCTACTGTCGAAGAGCATCAATTCAATCTCAATCAAGTGAGTAAATCACATCTTTAAGCTCGGTTTCATAAGGGGAATCAAAGCCCTATGCTTAATTCGGGAAACAACATCGATTCCATGTTCAATTTGGATCATGATCAAACTAGGGTTCATGTTGAAATTGAGGATTTAAAACAAGTAATGTTTAAAATATTTTAAAGAGAGTTTAAACATAACTGAGCCTTAGTCCGAGTGGTACCCACCATCACTCTCACACAAGGGACCCAGGTTCGAACCCGGGGTCCCTCAATTCTTTTTAATTATTGAACTTTTAATCATTTTAACTTATATAAAATATTAATATATTTTTTTATTACAATAAAAGTTATTTTGTTAACCTAAAACATTTCAGAAACTGTTAAATTAATTTAAGAAGTATTAAAAACTTATGAATATAGAATTTATCTTTTTAAAGAATAACATAGGTTATAAAACATTATTATTATTATTATTTTATATAAATTAAATTCTATAAATCTATTATGGATCAAACTTAGGTTATTTCAAAATATTATAGATTTATATGCTAAATTATTAATTATTCAAATAGTTATTCAAATAATTATTTAAATAATTAATTATTCATCTATTATTTAATCACGTTATATCATAATTAGTTAATTTTATTTAAATTCATGAATTTATAAAATAATATCATTTTCTATTTAAAGGTTTGATATTATAAGACCCTTATAAAAATCAATTAAAAGTTTGAAAAACTTTATAAAATGATTTTGAATAATTTTAAACTATTTTTGCAAGTCATTTAAATAATTAATTACTCAATTAATTATTTTGATAAAGTTTTAAATAATTAATTTCTAGATTTATTATGTCTTTTCACAATGTTATACTTAATCATTACTTAATCAATTCTTGTTAATATTTATGTAATGCTTATAGTACAATTTCACTAATGATTAATATTGTTTCAATTTTAATCATTTAATAAATTTATTCATCCTTATGAAAATAAAATATAATTAGCTATATTATTTTATTTACCCTAATTATCAAAACCCCAAATTCAAATTGAAACCCTAGTTCATGTTTATTCGTTAATCTTACCTTTAAACCTAACCTTGGAATATATATACGTTAGGTATGTTGTAAAAAGGAATCGTTGGAGCATCGTTAATTTCTTTAGTATCATCTTATTATATCATGTGAGTTTTCCTTGCCCATTTTTACATTTTTCACACTATTTTGGGGTGAAACATGATACTTATACATCGTACACTTATAAACGTTTGGGACTTGTAAAACACTTGCAATTCATATTTTTGTCATGGTTATTTGTGTGTTGTAAGTGATTATATGAGATACATAGTTTGTTTACAATCATTACTAATTAACTATTGCTAGCCTAGCGACATCTTAGATCTTTAGGCCTGACAAGCCTATTTGGTGCTAAAGTCGATGTATTGCCGACTCCTGATGACGTATGCTTGTTCATCATGGGAACCAAATACACTTAGCCAATCTTATATACTTGTAATCAAGTCGAGGTTTGGTTGTAACGATATGTGTTCTATACCTTACTAACTTATAACCTATGACATGAATTGCTACTTGTAACCCCTTTTATATATATACATATATGTGTGTGTTTAAACCAAGGAAACTCACCAACTATTTTTAATTGACCTTTTATTTTCATCATGTTTCAGGTTTGATGCTTGAAGATCTTCTTGTGCTCAATTAGGACTTGGACCTAGATTAAATAAAAGTCTTATGTTAATTGTTGTATCTTGATTGTTTTGGAAATACTTATTGTCTTGTAATGCTTAATGAATAATGACATTTAATATTATTTCAACTTAATTAGTTTCATGTGCTATGAGCAATCGTCTCCCATTCGTCCGCCCCGATGATTCCGCCGTCGGTCGGGGTGTGACAGTCTTTCCCTGCCGAGTGGCTACACCTTCTGCCATCCTCAGCAATAATTACCTGCCAACTGAAAATGTATAAAAGTCAGCGTTGCCGAGTGAGTTCTAGTTTTAAAAGTAATAAAACACTTTCTGTATGTTGTATATGAAAATACTATTTCTGTGAAATACAACTCTTTACTTTGTATGCGAGCACGCATTAACTATATGAACAGATACTGTTCGATCTCTTTACTGTATGCCTTGTATGTTCTGTAATATTTTATCTTTATCTTTCATTTTTTATATGGACCAATAAGCAATACCCTAAACTGTATGCGCGATGAAAACCGGTGATGGGCCATCTATATCCCTCAAGAGGGTTCTGTTTACTATATACAAGGCCGACCCAAACACCTAGGATACGCTACAGAGGTCCTGCCAATCTCCAAGACTGGCCTGTGTGCATAATAGGATAGCTAACCCGCCACACAGTTGAGCTAACGACAACACGGTCGTGTACCTCCTGTAAGCTTGCAAGACTTGTTAACATTTTATTAATGTTCCTCTTTTCTTCTTTATTGCTCTTTCTCTTTATTATTACAATATATTTTACGTTACGATAATAAACATACCACGTAAAGTCACACACTATAAGTAATAATAATAATAGCAATAATAATAAGGAACAATCATAATGCAATCATAATCATGCATGAAACTCATCATTAATAAGCCCTAGCCAAACCTCGGTCAAAACCCTAAGAGCATAAACTCCCAAGAATTTTGTAATAAATTCTAAGTGTTGGGCGCTTAGACACTATTTGGGCGCATGAGCCCTGTTTGGGCGTTTCATCACTATGTAGGCGCATGAGCCAACATTTAATCATTTTAACACTTAGGCGCATGAACTTTTCAGGCGCATGGACACTTAGGCGCATGGACCACTTGGGCGCATGGGCACTATTGGGGCGCATGGCCCTACACTTAGTCATCCGACTAATATTTCTAGGCGCATGGACCACTGTTCAGGTGCATGAACTATACTTAAACATTTCTAAGGCATATTTCAGGCGCATGAGCCTTATCTAGGCACATGAGCCTTATCTAGGCGCATGAACCTTCTGTGTAACATGTTTCTAGGATGATTTCAAACCCATTCATCATACCTATTTGTTCTAAGCTTACCAGGGCTAATCTAAACATGAACAACCTATAAGCATTCAAGAATCATCATCCAACATGCATAATACATACGGGTATACATACACAAACATTTGAAAATCGTTTTAATATATTTTCAGCCCAAAAGATAGTTTAAAACAAGTAAAAACCGGGGTCTAGAACTCACCTGGTGCAACTTGGGTGTTTCTTCCTTCTAACCCTTTTGCAAATGAGTTCAACCACCTAAAAACACCACCAAACACACACACCCGAGCACATACACAAACACACATAAGCGCATAAGCATATAACCGGGATAAAACCCGTCATAAATACTTTAAAACCATGAATTCTTACCTTGAATTCAATCTTCTTCTTCCTCTTTTCTTCAACCGAGAGTTTCTCTTCTCTCTCTAAAACCGAATGAAAATGATGATGTGAAGTGAGGGTGTTACACCAACTTTTCAAAGATTTTGTCCTTTTGGACACTTTTAGTCCCTCCACTTGGACTTTATTGCTTTTCTTTCTTTTATTCTTCATTTCTTGTCCTTTTTTTTAAATAACCGGGTGTTACAATATATATATATATATATATATTATATATATTATATATATATATACACATATATATATAGATATATATATACGTATATATATACGTATATATATATATATACGTATATATATACCTATATATACGTATGTATATATATATACATACATATATATACATATATATATATATATATACGTATATATATATATATACGTATATATTATATATATATATACGTATATATATATATATATATATAGATATATATATATAATATACGTATATATATATATATAACGTATATATATATATATATGTATATAGATATATATACGTATATAGATATATATATATAATATATATACGTATATATATATATACGTGTATATATATATATGTGTGTGTGTGTGTGTGTGTAATATATCTATATATATATATACATATATATATATATATGTATATGTATATATATATGTATATGTATATATATATATGTATATGTATATATATATACGTATGTATATATATATATACATATGTATATAATGAAAACCATGTTTACAATTAAAAACCATAAAAACCACCACTACCCAATCACACAATTTATAATTGATTTAACTTTCTAATTGTTTAAAGTATATTTAAGTAAAATTCAACCATATTTTTCGAGGTCATTATATATTTTTCACATAAACTTCAAGTAATGTCGATGATGACGAAACGACTTACGTAACTTATAGGAGCTACATGTACGTAAATTTTAGTTGTTAACTTGGTAACACGTACTTACATATACATAACTCATACATGTATGTAACTTTTAGTTGTATATTTTTTAACACGTACTTACATACATGTACTTACATACTTACATATATATATATTAATAAAACTTTACACTTTTTGACACATGTTATTACCATATTTACTTTCTCATTTATTTTCCCGCTTAAACTAATGATATGATTTTAAAAAATCAAATAACTAATTTCTAATTTTTTCTCTTTCTCTCTCTATATTATAAATTTAAGTTCTTATTAAATCAATAATATTAAAAGACATTATTTATTAAATAAAACTAAATACTTTAATTAAAAGATACACATTTTCAAAAGCAAAATTTTTAAAAACTATATTTTTATAAAACAGCGAAAATTTTTATAATAATAAAATTATTTTAAAATCATTCTTTTTATATATAAAATAATTTTACAAAACAAACCCGAAGTCTTTAAACAACAATATAAAAAATGAAATTTTTATCAAAACAATATTTTTTTATAACGAAAGTTTTAGAAATAATATAAATATTTTATCAATTAATCAAAGTAACTAATTATACGTAATTTTAGTTATATCTTATATCAAAATAATATTTTATAGTTCCTTATTATTTATTAATAGCTATTTAATATTTTTAATCAACCTGTGTAATACACGGGAATGTACCCTAGTGTGTGTAATCAATTTTACATAAACTTAAGTTAACCCAACTTTCTAAGTAATCTTCCATCATACAACTTTTATATATATATATATTATATATATATATATATATATAAATTGATTGACATAGCAATCATTGTTAATTATGTTTGATGGTTTGACTTTGACAAATAAAACTTCATCATGTTTCATTTCTTGATTATATATAACGTTATGAGTTATATAAAAAATAAACATTAATCAAATAACCTATAAAGCTTCAAATTTTGAACAATCAAATAGCAGCAAGTTCGATTTGAGCTTCAAAGGGAAAGATTACCTTCGATTGAATCAAACAAGCTACAATCAGAAGCAACAAACAAGCTGTAATCAGTCGCTAGTCAATGTGGCGCAAAACGACAAAAGGGCAGATGGTCGGTGTGGAGCAGACTGTAGAAGGGCAGCCGCAACACTGCAACATGTTCAATTGGGGGAGCCGCAACACTGCCATAGGTTCGATTGGGGGAACCGCAAGGCCCGCAACACTGCAACAGGTTCGATTGGGGGTGGAGCCGGGGGGGGGGGGGGGGGGGGCACCGCGGTGGCTGTTGTTTGTCAATGTCGATTTGGGGGTGGGGGTGGCCTGGTTATTGTGATTTTTATATTAAATGGGTTTTTGAGTTATAGTGTAAATTGGGCTTTTTAAAAGTAGTTTGGTTTTATGTGATTATTATGGGTTTTAAATTGGGCTTTTTAAAATTAATTGGGTTTTAATTGAATTAGGCTTTTAATGTTAATTGGGTAATTGAATTTTATAATCTTTTTATAAAAGTTAATATTTTTATATAATATTAGACTAATTTAATCAAATTTAAAAATTTCTATAAAGTTTTGAGTTTAAAAATATTTTAGGGGTAACGTAAAAAATTCTCAGAGGTAACGTAATATTTTATTAGGGATAACGTAAAATCGTGAAAATTCTTTTTACATAAAAAACGTATTTTTTAACATTACGCGTTAAAAGTTAAGGGGTAGCGGAGGCTACCTCTCGAATGTATGTAGGTCCGCCCCTATATATATATGTAACTTATACAACGTTTGATGTGAACTGCCATTTTCTTTCACTTAGTGATTAGTGTTTTTGTCATGTAATTTATTTTTGGGGTAAATAACACAAACATTTTTAATGAGATTAATTATCATGTTGAATAAATAACAAGCATATGAAAATGCACATGTGAAAGATGATGCCAAAAGTAAAGAAATATAATTTATCAATCTACGATAAAAACAACTGCCATGATTTTAATATATGAGTTTATTATTATCATCATAAAAGATACAAATATTACGTGAGTTAGTGATTTTTTCCCTCCATTAGAGGCCGTTCCGAATGTGTGAATCACAATAGGACTTCGTACTCTATGAACACCATCACTCCATACTAGTGACACACATTTTATTGTTTGGTGTTTCATTTCTTTCCCCCTCACAGTCACTACAAAATCCAATTTTTGGTTCAGTGCTTTGAATTGAAGAATACTAGGCTCAACATCGATATCCAAATTTGAATGATCTCCTTCTATATGTGCAATGTATGTCGCACAAGATTCACCCACATTGGTTACAGTTCTAGAAAACGACACGGTATATGCATTCTGCCCTTCTATTTTAACAGCCATTGAAGGGTAGTTGATATCTTTAGGTGTCAACTTCATAGGGCAACTAGCATTTGTGGGGATTACACTCCCTGGTGTTTGAGATATGTTGCACCATATTTTATGATATTCTTCGATGTAAGTTTCATAGACGAGACCTGGGTTCGTAGCCTTTATAGGATCAATGTGCCCAGACCCATATGCAAATTCAGCTTCTGCGTAAAGTGAAGCATCGAATTCCCATGCTATGACATAATAAAACAGGTGAGATGACGGTTCAAGTTTCATTTATTTAGCATCTTGCGTATGGGAGAAAGAAGTGATCATGGTAAAAAAAGATTCGATCTACTTTGAAGTTAAGTGTGAGTGCTTAATCAAAATAGATTGAATTAATGCTAGTAGAAGATGATGAGATTAGTTTATAAATACTTAATGATCACGATGATGGATAGTATAAGTAGCTAACATTTTCACACAAATACAAAACACAAAATTAAAGTTTTTTTTTAAATTAACCCCTAATAAGTTGTTTTATTATTTGTAGTACTCATATTTAAAAATGGTTTTATTATTAGTTACTATGATTTCACTTTATAAAAACAAATATAAGAAAAGAATGAAGTATAAGTTACCGGTTGTCATTAGAGCCGATTTTATTGCAGAAGGAGACCACCCAGGATGAAAAGATTTTACAAAAGCTGCTGCTGCAGCAACATGAGGGCAAGCCATGGATGTCCCAGATAAAATATTAAACTTGACAGAGTTCACATCCCATGCATTTCCAGACGGTGAGCCCACTGGCGAAAACGCCGCTAGAATTTCCACACCCGGGGCCGTTACATCCGGCTATAATAGCATATAATATATTTCATTAGTCCTATGAATGAATTTGTGTAATGAACAATATATGATTACAGTAAGTTATGTTTAAAATTATTTTTACAATGCTTGATCCTAATAAAGATGGAAAACGGGTATTCGAAGTATTATACAAAATAGACTAATCGAAAGTAAACTCAAAATTATAAATCCATTGTCCACTTAAGGGCAAATAATGTGAAAAAAATCACATACCTTTATTATATCAGGTATAAATTTGCTAGGTCCTCTGGCAGAAAATAAAGAAACAAAAGGAGCACCCCTATTCTCAATAGCCTCACTTTTTAAAATCTGGATGTCTAGTTCCCTGTCCAGATGCAAATAATAATTAGGTCTTGATTATATTAAACATATATATTTTTTTATTTTTAATTAAGAGGAGAAAGAAATCATTACATTGTAGATTTTTGTAAGATTTGACCAAGTTGAAATCATTTCTACTTAGTGCTACAGCAGGAAATGGCATGATCATAGACACATTAATAAAGTTCGAGTAGATACAACCAAGGGCTCCAGCTGTTTTAACCGCCTCTAACGTAAAGTCAGGATTTGAATCACAAAGAACTATTTTATGCTCCACCAACTACTCTCTAAACATTGTGCAAGACAATTTCTATAAACAAATATATGGTTAGTTGTTCATATAATGATCATAATTTAAAATATGATGAAATTTTGCTTTTTAAAAGAAACATATTTACCTTGCATCAGTTTCTGAGCAACTACTTGTCACCTCTTTCCCGTAAACAAGAGGTGATGCTTCATTACTAGATGGAAGCGCGTTAATAGCATTACCCTACATTGTGTGCGTTCGTAATTAGCAGGCAAACTATAAGATGCAAAGCTAGCTAGGAAGCATGCAGTTATTATACTAGCTACTCACCACTATAATTTCATTGTTCTCAAGAAGGAGTTTGTCAATAATTCTTCTATCAGTATCACTTGCGGCTACGGTTAAGATCCATGGAGCATAACTATCCGTAGAGGATAAAAAAGGACCATGATTACCTGCTGCATTTACTGTCAAGATGCCTTTCTCTATTGCATGAAACGATCCAATAGCAATTGGGTCATACGTAAGCTCGATTGGAACATCATGATTCATCGAAATTGATATTATATCCACTCCATCGCCAATGGCATGATCAAAAGCACTCAGTATATTTGTATCGTGACAGTATGGATTGCATACTTTATATATAGCAAGCCTTGCAGAGGGCACCCCTCCTCTAGCAATTCCATGTGCCAAACCATAATAATTTGCGTTTGTCACTTGGTTACCCACTAAGATTGATGCTACATGACTCCCATGCCCATCTTTATCCCTAGCAGAAAGTTCCCCACTTTCAACGCTATACATGCGAGCACCAATTATCTTCCTAAAAATCCGATAGACGAAATTAAGACTATTCATATTTTCAAGTTATGGTAGAAAACCATCACAAATCAGCTTCTAATATTCACCTATCTAGTTTATGAAACAATTTGACTCTTGACATAAAACAAAGGATCCCCTAGCACCATTTCAATCCTCTGAGCCATTAACTAATTCATAAAAACATTTTTATTTTACTTAATTAAGTTTACCTTTATCTTAACTTTCATTTTTTTCTATTTTAAAGTCATCTTTCTTGAACATTAAGATAGTTGAACATTAAACTGACCTGTTACAGATAAAATCTTTACCACCATCACATACGCCTTTCCATTTTGTGGGAATAGGACCCAAACCTTCATCATTAAAGCTCTCTAACTCCGGCCATATTCCGCTATCAATGACACCAATTATAATATCACTCTCGATGGCAGGGTGTCGCTTGGTTGTTCGTGATAGTCCCATAAAATCCCAAGACCGTGTTGTTTGTAGTTTAGACTTTTGACAAGGGAAAATAGAGACAAAGCCAACAATTTCTGCGTTGAGGGTGTTCAACCAACATCCATTAGTATTGTTGATGCATGTGTAACTAATTTAGTAAACCACTCTTGAGTTAATTCATGTGGAGAAAAGTTTCTTCTTTTGTCCCTAATTAAGACTTAATTAATTTGCATGATCAAGTATCTTACTTGTTAACTTTTGTTTTTCTTCTTCAGATAGATATGCAGCAAATCCATTGAAGCTTCTTTTATAGCTTCGTATCAATGACTGACTTGCAAAACTGTTTTTTTATTGAAAAATATAAAAAAAAATAAGTGTATATAGTTTATAATCTAAAATTTTAAACCAAAGTTATGATATACCTGGGATGAACAACTTGTTCAATGATTTGCAAGTGATGCAATGAAGGCGAATATTCGCCCTCAGGCAGCGATCCCATATAAACAATATAAACCTGTAAAAGTTAACGGGCAATACAATTACTTGTGTTATGTTTTAGGGGGCTAAAAAGGAATTAACAAAACGTAGGTAATGATCAACTAACCTTTCGTTCTTGATCTAGGGAGAAGACCGAAGAAACAAATATGCATGTGCATATGGTTAGAAAAATATTCAATATCTTCATTAGCAGCCAAACTATAAGACCCAAACACAAGTCATGCGTACCACCCCAACCCGGATGATTGAGATGACATATCAAAGAAGAAAATTTAAATTCTGATTAGTCATATAGTTCATTCCAATATCATAGTCAATTTAATGAAAATGACTACTAAGGTCGTTCATAATTAATAAAACAAATTTACTATAGTTTATTTTATATATGATCGATCAAACCTCGGCTGTGATACTTTCAAACATGTTTTACAACATGAAAATAAAAAGCACCTAAAACACACAGCATAACATGCTGCTCCTTCAGCTAATTAGTTCATTGTCAAGTTTAACTGGCCAATTTAGCTTATCAAAACATGCAATAGTTATAACTTTAAAAAAATTTCTGACCCTAATAGTGAAATGAAACCGTTTTGGTTAGACCAACTTACCTATTCAACACGAAGCAGTCGAATAAGGGTGATGGAGAGATTGATAGTTGCAAAGAAAGAGGGAGCTGAGAATATCAAATTTATAACAGAAATTCAAGTGATAGCTAAACAAAGAAGGTAAATTAAAGTGCAAGTTTAATGCATGATGTATAAAAAGGAAAAAAAACAAAATTAACAGTCATAAGAGACGTAATTATAAAGTTTAATGCATGATGACATTGTTGGTTAATAATGCATCTATGCACCATTCAATTCATTTTCCTCTTTGGGTTTGTTTGCCATATTTATCTTCATACATATATATGCTACATACATCCATCATTGTAAACACACACATCAACCTTAATCGCATATACTTGTAATTTAAGATCATCTTTCCATTTTGTTAAAATCACTTTGGCATGACGAAATTTTGGAGTGTAAAGTAGTGTTTTTTCTTGCAGTTTAGGATTCAAGTCTAACAATGAACAGTGGCGTATATGTATAATTAGATTGCTCTTAAGGGCCTTTTCTTTAGAAAATAATCATTCCTTTCTTAGAAAATTTAGATAATTTTAATGAAATATTTAATATTTAGTTTTTACGTACTTTCATCGATCTCATAAGTGTAACATTTGTATTGTAGGAATTTATAAGCTATTTTATTTAACATTTAAAATTTCATCAACAAATGTTGAAGTTGTAATATATACAGAGGCTAATTACCTCAAGATATGTTCAATAAGTTTAAAAACGTAAGTTGAACTCCACAATTTGCTTTTTAATGATATATAAGACTTTTTAAACTTATCTAATGAATCGGACATGGACTTAGTTATGAAAATGGGTGCACACAACAATATTAAAGTGATCATATTTGACTATACATTAGGACTAGATGATCGACTAGATAATTATGTATAAGGTAAATAGTTATATTAATATGCTATAAGGTGTTAGATAATTGACTCATAATTATGAACACTACTAAAAATAAATCTTTAATGACACGCAATCATGTTATATAAGGGTATAGATGACATGTCGAAGCACGTTAAGAAAGCTTTTATCATAAAGAAAGATGACATGTATTTGTATGTTATCTCTTTATGAGATACTAATTTATGTCATTTGTATGATACTCATTTATAGCACGGATCAAGAAAGCCCCGATAAAATGTTAGATATTTGACTCTTAATTATAAGCACTTCGAAGTAATTAAAAACGTACACCATTACTTGTCATTATTTTTATCCTTCTTTACATACAAATTAGACTTTGGTAAACTAGAACCAGAGTTATAAATCAATTGCAATTTGTTATTGGACAAATTCAATAATAGAATACGAACCATGTTCATCTTGACACATAGTTTCGTATATGTTATTGGACAACTTTTCAAAAAATAGTATGTGTTGTGTTCATAACTAAAACCTCATTTTAGAAAGAATATAAAGAATTACTTAATACTAGTGACGGGCGGAAACCCTTATTTTAAAAGCATATTGGCAAGATATATGATGATAAAAGATAAAAAAGTAAACTCATTGCTATGTTGAGTAGCACAAGTAAAAGTAAGAGCATATATAGATAAAGTGAACATTTATGTACGAGACTTCAATTCGAATTTAGAGTCTTAAAATGGGTGTGTGATCTACAGCTTATTTTTAAATGATATGTAAATCAAAATTAAATACTAGTAAATTTCCGAAAATATCTCTACAAATAAGATTAAAACAACCGAACTTTTAAAATGTAAATATATAAATGTAATACAATACAATAAAGATTCATATTACCTTGAAGTAGCATTTCTTATTGCATTTAACGGGCAACTTCACATTTTCTTTAATTTTCTATAGCTTGTTTCTCTATTCTTTCTTTACCTTTATTTGTTTTAGTTCTATTACTTATTAATCCAATTGCACATATAATTATAAATTAGTTAGGCGATGTTAATAATACATCAAAGGTCAAAACCATATACATTAAGACAAGTTATAAAACCTTAACTACATAAAATATAACATAATACAAGCCCTACAACAAAAAAACATATGAAGGCCTGACCACCACATAAACACTTGTTACATCATATAAGCTAGATAGACTTTTTGACTAGAAAGATTATTAACTACATGAAATATAACTTAATACAATCATTGTAGTATTTTTCAACTTATTATGAATGAGATCCAAATTCCATGTTTTTGCTTTGAGAAGCAAATATGAACTTGCAAGAATAGCTTCATATGAAGAGAAATTAAAACGAAAGTTTTTGCTTTGAGAAGCAAATATGAACTTGCAAAAATTGCTTCATATGAAGAGAAATTAAAACGAAAAGAAAGATGATTGTATATGTCACTTAATTTATCGTTATTCTATTAACTACTTAACATTCATTCATTTACTTTAATGATGATAATTCGCGCTATCCACACGTAGTTGAAGATAGAACTGAAGCATTACCTCTGAAAGAAAACAACTTAATTAGAAAAGGAGTGTGTGATGTGAGTTGTTCAAAGCTAAAGGTTAAACGTTTATAGCAAAATAAACTCATGATTGTCACCACGATAAAAAGGAGAAGTATTAGAGCATTAGTTTTGAAGATAATTACATACATTTAAAGAAATATGAATGGTGTACATAAAGCATAATATGTATTGTTTGAAACAACTCATCTTTAAAAATGTATTCAAGCATCCCATAATACAAGAAAACAACATTAGCATTTTCCACATAGAATTCTCATAGATCCGTCTGTTAGTGAGAATTTAATTTTCTTATAGTGTCAGTAAGAAAACCCCAACACCTACAAAGATGTATAACCAAGTGACATATTAGAAAAACACTTATACATTTTAAACATTGAAAATCTCAGTAATTTGATGTCAGGTTTTCGAATTGACCTAAACTACAACATCTTATCCTCTATGGTATACCTATTAAAAGGATCATGTTAATCATATTTTCGTCCTGTGGTTTTTACTTGTTGCATCTAATTCAAGTTATCACATCATTAAAATGCTCTCATTTTCTTACTAATACACAAAATTGATATATTCAATGATATTTTCAGAGACTACATTAAAAAATTAGGAAGGTCCCCGCACAAAACTAGAAACTTATACATTAAGATTGATCGTTTGGTGGGGTTGATGAGTATTTGTAAGCAAAAACCAAGTTTGAGATGCGTTTGTATATATCCAAATTCAGAATAGCTTTATGTTGTGATATAATTGTCCTAAATATGTAAAGCTATTGGATTCGTTAATTGATAGAGACATAAAAGGGTTAACTTTTTAAAAAATATGTTAAGAGTTAAACAAGGACTTCAATTTTATATGATAATTACATTTTTACACAATAATCTTTTATTTATAACTATTGAGACTTTAAACCATGACGCGACCTAGTCATGTTATAAAAGAAAAGCTTGGTTAGACCTCCGAAAGTCGATACATTATGTTTTGTTTCTCAATGTACGTTTGAAAAGATTTTTAGAATTTAAATATTATATTGTTGTTACATATTTATTTATTCTTATTTACTAACAATGAATCATTAAAGCATTGTATGACTCGTTGCCCAACTAGAGCGAAAAGCCTGTTGCGGCCCTTAGTAGCTATGGGGCGTTGATGTACTTGGAACTTAGACCGTTACTTGAGTATGGCGGTTTTGTAGTCATTCAATGATAGCATGAGATCATCGCTTCGGTAAGTTACAAGAATGAAAATAGCAAGCTACTGTGCTGCGTGAAGTGATGCATATCAATTTATCATATTTTCCCAATTTGGTTAACAAGTTCATATTACTTACCGAGCTAGAGATGCATTCTCTTTTAATACATTATGCCCAATATTATCATATAGATAGAGTTCAATGCATAAAAAGTTAAAGGAGTAATTTAATAACTTTAAGGCAAGCAACTAATGATGATTTACCACCTCAACAACAATTTATTCTCATTGATTTACCCAAACAAATGAATACGTATTGAAAAATAAAAATCTTTATCAATTAGAGTGTTTTGTTAACGATTTATGGATTTGCATCGCTTGATACTTATTCTTGCTTGCAAGTAAAGATGGCTTAATTCGATATACATTTTTATTGTCACTGCCTAGTGACACCTATCCATTTTGTTTATGTCAAAATTAATCTAGGATGCATCGAATCAAATTATTGAACTTTAAATTAGAGTCAAGTTCAAAAAAATATGCAAAACTTATTTGAATTAAATATAACAAATCATAAAGCTACAACTGATTTTTTATGATTTGATGGTCCAATTATGAGAGTTCAAGGTTAGGGTCTTAAGTTCTTCGCGGATACTAGCCCTCGTCGATTGAGTAGAAAAGATTAAAGTGATTTGATTAGGGTTCAATTAGAGGAGGGTAAAGTTATTCGAACATAAAAAGATGTCGACCAAAGGAATGATATCGAGTCAGAAGGACTATTAGGCCTCAAATATCACAAACATATTTTTGGTGTATCGATTGTGGATGGCAATTTAACTTCATAGTTGAACATGATTGAGTGAGAATTAATCCAGGATGAGTGACCTTTTGTGAAGCATCTAGTTCGATGAGTAAAAACAAGTCTGAGTTTTTTTTTTTAAACTAAAAGAATAATATTAGTTGGTATGAGAAAATATTTTACAAATGATATAAGGGTCATCCTATCATGCTTACAATGGTTGAGCAAACCTCTTTGAAAACATAGCCATAGGCTTCCTGGTTTTAAGGTGTATTGTGAATCGCTTTCAAGCTTATTTATAAAGAATAGTTATGAATGCTTTAAGTTTTTTCAAAAATAAATTTCTTTCTGAGGGGTTGAAGATGCAGTCTCAAGTGGAAAATATACAAGTAAGTCTGATTAAAATAATATTTATCATTTAAAGCAGATAAAAAAAGAAAAGAGAATGCCAATCTAATAAGACCCATTAATAGAACCAAGATAAGCAAATTAATAGATCATCACATCAATTATTTGTTACATTTTAAACAAATAAATAACAATTTTAAAATTCAATCGGTTAAAGGGTTCAATAGTAAAGCCCCGTTCCCGGGACGCTCACAGCTGGTAAATCATCGCACATAAAACATATACTTTGCATTTAATCATCAAAACATTGCAGCGGAAACATAAAAAACAATGGTATTTCATTTCATCATAAAAACTTTTGCAAAATAATGCACGTTTGTTGGTTACAAATTACATTGTTGTATTACATCACAAAAGCTTTAAATAAATGGATGTCATCCAAAAGAGCTGAGTAGCCGCCTCGTGCCATCCTCAGCAACGTTTAGCTGCCAACTGAAAACGTATAAAAGTCAGCGTTGCTGAGTGAGTTCTAGTTTTATAATAAAACATACACAAAATTGTTATTTATTTCCTTTCAGAGCCATACTATACGTATTATTTGTTCGTGATCATACATCATATGTACATACAGATAATATCATTATTATCTTTCATTACGTTCGTTAACCTTCGTTCATTCATTACATCTAGTGTCAGGTACATTACCCCGAACATTGTGCACGAAGCTGGTAACTGGGCCTGACGTCTTTCATAGACCTCGAAAATTGTGCACGAAGCTGACTCCAATACCTAGGGCAAGTACATTCACCATTTATCTTTTCTCTGTCATTTCGGATCAATGCCATATGCTATACCCCGAACATTGTGCACGAAGCTGGTTACTCGGCCTAAGGTCTTTCATAGACCTCAAACATTATGCACGAAGCTGACTCCAGTACCTAGGCAAGCAACAAGAATCTCATACATATGGTCAATCACAAGGATTGGACCCCAGTGTGCATCCTTCTGGGGTAGCTACCCGCACACAATTGAGCTAACACCATTCATTGGGTGTGGACCTCCATACATTTGCTTGCAAGACTTTTACGTTCATTCATTCATTAATGCATGCATTCATTCATCGTGTTCCTCTTTTATTATCTTTCACTTTATGTTACATAATACATTTGGTTCATTCATTAACATGACACGTAAAGCCATGGAAAGATAAACATTCATCATCATAGGAACATAACATAACATATCATTCATACATCATCATACAGGGCATCATACATACATAACATACATCATGCATAACCATGCAACATCATCATCATACATAAGCATCATCACAATGCATAACATGCCCCTCATACCTTCTATGACCCCAAAAGTCAACTTATATAGTCCCCCGGGAATCTCCTAAGTCAAAGCCTTCTTTACACATTTTCCCAAAAATCAAAAAATATTCTAAGTCCTTAGGCGCATGGGCACTATGCAGGTGCATGGGGAACACTTAGGCGCATGGACAACTTTCAGGCGCATGGGCACTATACAAGTGCATGGGTGCTTAGACGCATGGGAACCCTAGACGTCTGGACACTTAGTCAATTCCAGCCAAAATTCTAGGCGCATGGGTACTATTCAGGCGCATAAGCCACTTGGGCGCATGGGCCACTTGGACGCATGAGCACTATTGGGGCGCATGGCCCTGCATTTAGTCACCCGACTAACATTTCTAGGCGCATGAGCCACTGTTCAGGCGCATGGGCTATACTTAGACTTATTTAAGGCAAATTTTGGGTGCATGAGCTACTGTTTAGGCGCATGGCTTACACTTAATTCTTTCTAAGGCAATTTCAGGCGTATGAGCCTCACCCAGACTCATGAGCATTCTGTAAAACATGATTCTAGGATGTTTTCAACCCCAATTCTCAAACTCATCTGTTCTAAGCATAATATGGCTATTCTAAACATGAGTAGCCTATAAACATTCAAGAACCAACATTCAACATACATAATACATACGGGTATTTACACTTAAACTTTGTAAAATCATTTTAATACGTTTTCAGCCCCAAAGATAGTTTAAAACATGTAAAAACTAGGGTCTAGAACTCACCTGGTGCAACTTGGGTGTTTTCTTCCTTTCTAACCCGCTTGCAATGAGTTCAAACACCTAAAACAACACCACACACACACATACACGAGCACAAACACAACACATAAGCACATAATCACATAACCGTGATAAAACCTGTCATAAACACATAAAAACCGTGAATTCTGTAAGGATTCCTTAAGTCTGATGCAACCCAAAACATCCAAAGTGTCTCAGCAACATGCACTAAGTACTGAAGTGAAGAATGCTTCGGAAGTTTTCACAATGCATTAGAAAATACTCTAAGTGTAAAAACTTCCGAAGCCAAGACCAATATCTTCCGAAGCCAAAGATGAAGTCTTCAGAAGCCTCAGAGACAAAGTCTTCCGAAGCTTCAAGTTATGAAGACAGATTTCTTCCGAAGACTTTTAAGACATGCTTTTTCTGATGTACTTTTCTGTAAAGCTGGACACCTTTCCGCTGTACCTCTGCAAGTCACCAACTTACATGAGTTGGTGAAAAGGTCCATGCTTTTGGTAACTGTACATTGAGGTCTTGAGTCTGTATACTTTCTACTTTATGTACTTTATCCTTTTGTAATAGATAAGGATGTGAGCTATGGCATGTCATAGTCACAAGTCAAAAGGCAATCTGCCTTTTGACTCTACAATTGATTTTGTTGTGTGTCTAGTCAATTGTATCCAGTTGGCTTTCAAAGTATAGCCAGCTATAGGATGTAGTATAAGTATCTCATGTTCTTGTATCTTTTATCTCATGCTTTGAAACACTTGTAATAGAACATAGAGAAAGCAATATACTGCATTCTTGAAAACCATACTCTCTTGTTCTGTCTCTTACTTTACTTGTGCTCTTTGTATCACTTTGGTTAACCCAGTCATTGTTTGATTAAAGTTTAGTTAATCTCCTCTTTTTGTGTCGTTGTGTTGTAATTGTGTTAAAGCCCTTAAACGGTCCTGCAATTGGTGTCAGAGCTTCCAGGTTCTTGATATAAGATCTAACCATCTTAAGATCCCTCACACACCAAAAACTAAACTCTTTAAATGGCTTCCATCTCCAAGACTGATATGGAGACTGGAACCATGAACAAATCCCCACTGATCACTCTTGATGATTTTGACACTTGGTGCATAAGGATGGAAGGCTTCATCAGGTCTCTTGACTCAAGAATGGGGGAATCTGTTGTAAATGGACCTTTCATACCCAGCACCCCCTCTGCTACTGGTGCTGGTATGATCCCTAAAGATATGGCCAACTACTCAGATGAAGATAGGAAAAGAGTAGAGATTGTTAGGAAGGCCATGACTGCTCTTCAGACTGCTCTCCCCAAACTCTGTATACAGAGGTTTTAAGAAGTGCAAAACAGCTAAACAGCTGTGGGATGCACTGAAGCTGATGTATGAAGGCTCCTCTGAAGCCAAGGAGAACAAGAAAGATCTTCTGAAGCAGCAGTTTGAAAATTTCACCTTCAAAGCAGGTGAAACCATGACCCAACAATACTTCAGGTATGTTGAGATTATGGATACCTAGTGGATGGAGGAGTACCTCTTGAGAACAGGGACATTGTAAGGAAGTTCATGTCCTCACTTCCTAGGCAATGGACACACTATTGTGTGGTGATCAAGAGGACTGAGAACCTTAAAACTTACTCTGACAAAGTTGTATGGGATTCTCAGTGGATACCAGATGGAAATGAACATGCAAGGTCATCTGGAAACTCCAACAATCAAATGGGTTCAGCCCTTCATGTAGTTGAAAGGGATAGCATAGAACCCCAACATCATCTCATATGCTACCCTGACAACTCACATAAGGGTCCTTTCATCACCTTCCCGGAGACACCAAGAGAGACTTTACTCAAGTAAGTCCATTCCAAGAGACAAGTTCTTCTCAAGCCTTTGTGTCTACTGATGAA
>JACCIX010000894.1:0-62500 GCA_025506515.1 Flaveria trinervia
AACAGGTACATGCCTAACATATCTCTCAATCTGTTTCTCAGCTAGTTGAGCCTTGAGATTGTCAATCTCAAGTTGCTGAGTGGTGGACCTTTCTTCTAAAGTCCTAACCTTGGATTCAAGGTTTGAGACTTTAGATGGTGGTTTGTAATGAAGAGTTTCATGCTTCCATCATCTTCTTTTAAAGAATCACGAGGAGATGAGGTAACATACCTAGTATGTTCAACCTCACCACTAGATGTGGTTTCTTGGCACCCTGGTTTCCCTTGCTTAGTGATGTCTCTTGCAGAGTCATCAAAAGGCATGGTTGCTGCAGATTCAGTCTCAGAATCGTTACCACTGTCCATAAGGTCCATTGAGGCACCTTCTATAGTGGTAGCTGAATCTGCATGAGTCCCCTCCACATCAGTGGGACTCACCTTAGTAATGGTTTTCTGATGGGGGCTAGAGATAAGAGGTCTCTCTAGGCTCTGCTGATCTTGGAGAGGGTGTTGTAGATCAACATCATTGCCATGGAGAGATGTTATCTCTTCATCAGTTTTAAAAAGAAGGTCAGTGAAAGATAGGGAGGTTAAACCTACTGATCCGGGACCTTGGTCAATGTCTACAGGCATTGACCCGTTGATTGGGCTGTCCCTTATTGGCTGATCAGAGGAGTGTAAAGACTCACTCTGAGGGCTTTCAGATAGGGTAATGGGCTCATGGGTTTGAGACTGAGGAGACTCAAGACCCATATTGAGATCAATGGTGAAGGAAGGTGAGACCTCAGACTGAGTGGGAGCCCAATGTTCTACTCTAGCCTTTTGAGGTTGAACAGGAGTAGCTTGTTCAATCAGAGTAGATTAAACAAGGGTTCGTTTGGAGCGATGGTAGGAGAAGGTAGTGTTGGCATTATGGTTGTAGTTGCTGGTGTGGGTTCATCACTTGTGGGGTGAACAGGGATGTCACTAGGAGCGATGTGCTCAGTCATACTAGGAGGTAGAGAAGTGTACCTTCCAGTGAAGTTGGTGGATACCCTCTTCAATGTCTTGAAGATGGTTGGCCTCATGTAAGGAACATACAGAGTGGCTGCATAGACAAACCGACTCTGGTCCAGCTCACAGTTAATGATGTGCTGAAGAAATCTGGGATACATAAAGAATGTTTCCCTCTAAAGATTTCCAATGAGATTGAGCAGCACAAATCTTGAATAGTTGAAGTGCAGGCCTCACACCAATCCATGAACTAGGCACTCTAGTTCATATGGGATTTGATCCCATTCCCCAAATTTGTTTGACAAGCAGTAAAAGACAATGTGCAGGAGGAACTTCCAGTTGTAGGAGAAGTTATATTTGTAGACAGTTGACCTGCTCACATCTCCATAATATTCCATGAGGATGTATGTACTGTCTAAATCTGCCTTGGGGAACTTAGTAGGGGCACCATCATCATAAGCTCCAGATGCTCCCCGATGAGTTGTTCAGAGATGACCAACTCTTGGCCACAAATGCGGGATCATAGTACACGAACCCCATTTAGGGTTTCGACCTGACTATTTCCCCAAAATTCAGTCATGTGGTTGAGGTAAACCGTGGGATTAGCAGTCAAGGCTGTGTAGTAGGATGATTGGGTAAGGAAGGAGATGATTTCAGAGAAGTCCGCATCTCTTGAAGAATCAAGAAGTGCGACTTGGTTGTGTTGAGGATTTAAGGCCATTGTAAAAGTGAAGGTAAAGAAGTTTGAGTTTGGGTGAATTTGGAAGCAAGAAACTTTTAGGGCTGTAAAATTAGTGGTAAGAAGATGAGAGTAAACAGTCGAGATTATTTAAAAGAGGTGGAATGGCGGTAAAGTGTTAGGATAAGGTGAAATGACGGTTTAGTGGATGAAGTGACAGGGGCGGTAAAGTTTAATTCAGTTAAATAATCCGACATCATTAACAAAATCTTTGCTTTTACAGTGTGGTGCCCAAGAGATTTCTGTTACACAGTAAAATCTCTCTTCCGAGTATAAAACATTTCCGAAGCTAATTTGTCTTCCAAAGGCAATTCCTACTTCCGAAGGTAAAAGTTACTTCCGAGTGTAGAGATTGCTTTTCGAAGGGAGAGATTTTGTAAGCTTCGGAAGTAGATCTGATATGAAATCAATAGCTTGTTCCGAGAAGAAGGTTATCCTTGGAGAAATTTTGCTTCGGAAGATATGAAGATAACTTCCGAGGGTTAATTTCTCTTCGGAAAAAATTTATACTTAGAAAATTTCAGAGAGATCTTTTGTAACAGGGCTTAATTTGTATTGACATAAGACTTTACACATTAAAAGGTTTTCAAAAGAGGTAATCTACTCAATATTTATCATCCCAATAGCTGTTATAAGATACTTAAATCTTTGTTCATTAAAAGCTTTGGTGAATAGATCAACATATTGTTCATTTGAATCAACTTTGATTAGTTTAATCAGATTTTTTTCATGAATATCTCTAATGAAATGGTACCTGATATCAATGTACTTTGTCTTGGAGTGCTTCAATAGATTTTCAGTGATGGAGATAGAACTATTGTTGTCAATATGGATAGGAGTACTCATAAAGTTGAAACCATAGCCCAACATCTGATTTTGATCCACAGTAGCTGAGCACAGCAACTAACAGCAGCAATGTAACTTCAGCAGTTGATGTAGAGACACAGGATTGTTTCTTGCATTGCCATGAGATGATCATTCCACCAAGAAATTGACATCATCCTAATGTTGATTTCTTGTCAATGTTGCAGCCACCATAGTCACTGTCAGAGTATCCATAGAGATTAAAATCATTGTTTCTAGGATACCAGAGACCTAGTTTAGGTGCTCTTTTGAGGTATCCGAGGATTCTCTTGGTAGCAGCTAGGTGAGACACCTTTGGAGTAGCCTGATATCTTGCACAGAT
Organism: Flaveria trinervia; assembly: GCA_025506515.1. Taxonomy (NCBI): domain Eukaryota; kingdom Viridiplantae; phylum Streptophyta; class Magnoliopsida; order Asterales; family Asteraceae; genus Flaveria; species Flaveria trinervia. Next base: position 2,897 of record JACCIX010000894.1, read on the forward strand.
GCAAGTTGCAAACATAATATTAGGTCTACTGCTGTAGATACATCAGAGAATCAATAATCACCATATACTGATATTGATTAGTATCCTCCCCCTCAAGGTCAGGACAAAGATTATGGTTTCTGGGTATGAGTGTCTTGGCTGGCTTGCAATCTTCATCTCAAATCTTTCTAAGATGTCATTAACATACTTGGATTGATTGATGAAGAAGCCTTCATTCAATTGCTTCACCTGAATTCCAAGGAAAAAGTCCATTTTTCCCATGGAACTCATCTCAAACTTCTTCTTCATAATGCTTTCAAAGTCCTTACACATTTGGTCATTTGAAGAGCCAAATATGACGTCATCAACATAGACTTGAACAAGCAAAATGTCCTTACCAGACTTCCTTATGAATAAAGTCTTGTCAATGGTTCCTATGGTGTAGCCATTCTTAAGAAGAAACTGAGACAAAGTCTCATACCACAACCTTGGTGCTTGGTGCAGCCCATATAGAGCTTTATCCAATTTGCACACATAGTGAGGATGCTGTGGGTCTTCAAATCCTAGAGGTTGGCACACATACACTTCCCTATCTATATCCCCATATAGAAAGGCACCCTTGAAATCAAGCTGGTAGACAGTAAAGTTCTGGAAGCAGCATAAGCAAGGAAGATCCTAACTGCCTCAAGTCTTGCAACAGGTGCAAAAACATCAATATAATTAATTCCTTCCTCTTGAGTGTATTCTTGAACTACTAGTCTTGTCTTATTCTTGATGATCAAGCCTCTGTCATCTCTTTGTTTCTGAAAACCTAATTAGTGCCTATTGGTACTTGACCAGATGGTAGCGGACATAGGTTCCAAACCTTCTGTCTTTTGAATTGAAGCAGCTCCTCTTGCATCGATTCAACCCAGCTACTATCTTCAAGGCATCTTCTACCTTCTTGGGTTCCATCTGGGATAAGAAGCATGAGTACAAGCAGACATTCCCATGATGAGTCTGCCCTCTTGTTCTCACACCTTCAGAGACATCCCCAATGATGTTCTCAGCTGGATGGTATTGTGAATCCGTAAACGAGGAATCACTTTCAGTTGCAAAGATAAGTCCAGATTAAACATATTTTGCTCAGGAACTGGAACACTTTGTCCAGCTGTTGTGTCAAGTTCATTCAATGAGGGCTGATTGAATGAAAGAGAAACATCATCAATTGTTGGCTGTGAAGTAGCATTAACAGTCACCTGTTCCTTCATAATTCTACCTCCCTCAGCTTGGTGTTGTGTTGGATCACCTGATGAGTTTTGAAGATCAGCAGGTGATTCACTGGTTGAAGCTTCACCATTCCTGGATATGGTTATACTTTCTGATTTGTGAATAGTGGGAGCTTGATTTGTTGCATGTCTTGGAGAACTTGGAAGAGGTCTGGGTAGCTCAAACAGTTGATCAGCATCAGTAGCAACATCATTTTCAGCACCTGTTCCAACTGAAACATTCTCACAAGAAGGTTTAGAATAGTTTGGAAATAATTTTAAATCAAAGATATGATCAGGGCCATTCCCCTAACACAAGGAGTGTGATCATTAGCAACTATATGGATGACTCCTCAAATTGTTGATTCTTAATGTTGTATACTCTGTAAGCTTTGGAGCAAGAAGAATATCCAATAAAGATAGCATCATCCGACTTTTCAGCAAATTTTTCTAAATTATCCTTTGTGTTAAGTATGGTACACCTGCTGCCAAAGGACCTCAGAAAGCCAATGAACGGTGGCCTTGTTCCATAGCTCATAAGGGGTTTTTCCATGTGGCTTAACTACAAGAACTCTGTTTAGCACATACCTCTTCCCAGAATGTTAGAGGTAGTTTGGAATCAGCTAACATAGTTCGAGCAGCCTCAATAAGCATCCTGTTCCTCCTCTTAGCAACACCATTTTGTTGAGGAGTTCTGGGAGTACTATATTGTCTGACAATCCCTTTTGAGTTACAAAATGAGTCAAGAACGAGTTCTTAAACTCAGTCCCTTGATCACTTCTAATAATCTTAACCTTGTGATCAATTTGATTTTCTATTTAAGAATAAAAGATTTTAAGGTTTCAGTAGTTTCATCTTTAGTTCTTAAAAAGAATACCCATATAAATCTTGTAAAATCATTAACTATCACAAGGCAGTATGATTTCCTTCCAATGCTCATTATACTTGTGGGACCAAAAAGATCCATGTGCAATAAGTGTAATGGAGTAGTGATGGAGTTAACACTTTTGGATTTATAAGAGGTCCTGTGTTGCTTCCCTTTCAGGCATGCAACATAGTTGTCTTTGCAGAAAAATTCCTTTTTAGGCAAACCATGTACCAAGTTATTTTTTAGCCAATTTATTCATTGTCTTAAAATTTACATGACACATACGTTTATGCCAAGGTGTTGACTCATCACTATTAGCTTTGGAAAGAAAGCATGATACTTCACCCATTGGGGAAGCATTGTTCATATCCAGCTTGTACATATCCCCTTTCCTGGGAGATCTAAGAAGCACCAATTCCGAAGGAATTGTCATCTTTGGTTTGAGGATAATGCACTCATGCTCTGTGAAAAGCATCTGGTGCTTTTGATCACAGAACTGAGAAACACTTAACAGATTGTGTTCAAGCTGTTTGACAAAGTTAACTTTATTAACTTTTAACTTACCATTGGATATACTCCATCTGCCAGAAATATATCCTCCGGCCTCACCTCCAAATTTGACAGGACCTCCATCATAGTGTTGAAACTGTTGAAGGAGAGATTTGTTCCCTATCATATGCCTGGAGCATCCACTGTCTACAATCCAGACATTGTTGTTCTTGTCATATGGATGTCCCTGGATATAAGATAAGATTGTTAGTTTTGATTGGAAACCCAAGCCTTGTTGGTCTTGGGTTCTTCCAATGATAGTGACATAATTGAACCAAAAGTTAAGCATGGGGGTTCAATGGATGTATTTGAAGAAGAGGTTTGGGCTGCAGCATCTTCCTTGATCTTTCAATCCATCCTTTGGTTGATCATAGAGGATGAGCTTGTTAAGCTTTTGCAGCTTGGCATTCTTCCGAAGCTTCTTTCTTTTCGGAAGAAACCTTCACCACCTTTTCTTCCAAGGCAGTCTTCTTCTGGGATGATTTCAAAGGAGCTTTATTGTTATGCCGAACTTTGTAGCTTTTGTTTCCAAAGCCATTTTCCCTTCGGAAGAAGGAGTTTCTTCCGAAGACAACCTGGCTGCAGAAACTAGCTTTCCTTTTTTCATCACTTGGACCATCTGATAAGGTCCAAACGGGAAACCTTCCTTGACTCCTTCTTTTCTAACATTATTTGTATAATGTGTGCTAGCAAGATTGTAGTAACTATCTTTAGCCATGTGGTTTTGCAGACCACATATGATGCATGTAGTGCTAATCTTTTGGGAATGTGAGGGTTGCTGTTTCTTGGGATTTTTCTCTTCATCAGCAACTTTTCCCTTCAACTTTTGATCCTTTGACAGGATAGGAGTGCTGGTAAACACTTCTTTCCTGATCAGAAGTACCTACCACTTGGAATCCAGCTGAGATAAAGACACCTTTCTATTTTGGGTCAATCTTCAGCTTAGACTCAACCACTTTCTTGGCAGTTCTTCTAGCAGCTTTAGCTCTGCTTCTTCTGGCTTTGGTGGTTAGGGTTTGATCTTCACTGGGAGAGGTGGGTACATTTACCTGTTCCATCCCTGTGGTGGCCACTATTTTTGCTTCATCCTTCAACTCTAGTGAAGAAAGGTCAGCATTTGGAACCTCTTGCTCTCCAGTACCACATCTAGGTTGTCTTATTGACTCATAAGAGTGTGGTGGAGCAATTTCATTAGTCCCCAACCCTCCTTTGTTCTGATAACAGAGTTTGAAGTGGTAGGATGATGCAAGAATAGCTTGGAAGTTCTGCTCAGAAATAGCATGCTTCCTGGCTTGAGCCTCAGTGGTGACAAGTTGGGCTTGAGCCTCAGACAATTTGGATATCAAATCCTTTATTTGAGTCTTATAGTTGGTATGTTCATGTTTTAATAGGGACACAATTTTCTATAACTCCTCAATTTTCTTTTGATAGTCAGATTCAGCCATTTTAAAATTAGATTTTAAGATATTTAAGGACTCAATATCAGTTCTAATTTCCATATTGTAATCCTGATATAATTTAATCTTAGCTATACAGGCAGGAGTACAAAGATGTTCATATACCTGGTTATCATCTGTTCTGGCCATGAGAGCTTGAGCAGGAGTCACATCGTGTACCATTAAGCTCCAGTCAACTTCTTGAGCCATTGCAACTGTTTTAGTTGACTTTCCAGTGGGCTTTGAGGTTGAGGGATGTGTGGAGGCCTGTGGGGGTTCCCGAATTGGTCTTTAGAGCCTTGCATTCCCTTGCAAAGTGACCAAGTTGGTAAAAGTTGTAACATTTTGCCTTGGTCTTGTCAAACCCAAACTTGCTGGCAGTTGGGTTTTGAGGGAATTGCCTTCCAGTTCTCTTAAAAAACTTCTTCGCTCTGTAGGTTAAGAGAGCCATCTGTTGGACGATGTCCACATACTCTACATCATCTGGACTAAAGCACTCTAGATCATCAAAACAATATTGAAAATCACCAGAGTGCCCACTTCTTGAGACAAAGGCATAGATGTCCTGAAAGGAGTTGTGCTGAGCCTGTTGAGATCTTGGAGTCTCAGGGAAAGTGATATAAGGTCCAGAAGAGCAGGATGGCTGTTGGTTGTATGTCAGGTATTGCTGAGGTTGTGGGGGTACTGAGCCTTCAGCAACCATTAAAGCATTGCTAGCAGGAAGACTCAGAGGTCTACTTCTTTGGTGGCCCTTCTTACTCTCCATCTCCAACCGGTATCCATCAAGGATGCCGTAGAGTTCATGGTAAGAGTGTTCAAGTTCTCTGTCCTCTTGATAGAGACACAGTATAATGTCCACTCATTTGGAAGAGCACTCATGAACTTTCTTGTGAGATTTCTGAGTTCAGGAGTGATCTTCACAGACTAAAGTGAAAAATAAGATCCATGTACCTGAAATACATCTGGCTGAGGGTCTCTCCAGCAATATAAGTGAAGTTCTCGAACTTCTGCTTCAGTGAGTCCTTCTTGGAGTTTGAATACATCTAAGCAAGTGCATCAAACAATTCTTTAGCAGACTTACAATGCTCAAACCCCACCATGATGGAGTTAGGTATTGCAGTCCTCAGAATAGTCATAGCATTGCTGTCGATGTCCATTTTCTTTTGGCCCTCATCAGAATAATCTTCAATAGTATTTTCTATCATGGCACCGTTTCCACCAGGTGATGCCACCTTTGGTTTATACGGGCCGTTGACAATGGAGTTCCATATTTTGCTGTCTTGGTATCTGATGAAGCCTTCCATTCTTCTGCTCCAAGACCTGAAGTTTTCAGGAGTAATGATAGGAGCTTTGGTCATCGTTCCCATCTCTACTTCAGATTTGTTAAGAGCCATTTTTGTGAGAGTTGTAAGGAGGAGTGAAAAACAGGTTGATTTGGATGGTTAGATCTCATAATCAAGAGCCTAAAAAGCTCTGATACCTATTACAGGATTGGTTTGTGACACTAAACACTTGGTTTTCTCTCAAACTCACTTAAACAACACTCTCGATGAAATCAGAATCTTTAAGAGTTGATAACAATATAATAAGTAATAAAGCTTTTCAAATACATAAACATCTAAGAATTACTTTTGTCTTGAATGGCGGGCTTCTCAGCAGGTGGGGCAGAAGATGATGCTCCTTGGTCTTGATTTCTCTTTGTCATTCTCTCTTGACCTTGAGCTGAGGCAAATGCAGATGCATCTCCTTTCTCATCATTATCATCATCCTGCCTTCCCCTTATCCTTACGTCTTCACTCGTTTCATCATCATCACTATCATCATCATCATCATCTTCATCATCATCATCATCATCATCATCATCACCCTATTTTGATCCCTTTAGTTTGAGCATGATAGTCTTGTTAGAGGCCTCCAACTCTTCTATTCTCTTTGCTGATTGGTCGTTTCGCTCCTGGAGTTGGGAGATCTGTTGTGCTTGCTCAATAATCTGTTGTGCTTAGGTAGCGTTTAGCTCCACAAGCTGACTTAGTTGAGCAGCTTTCTCTTCGTCAGCAGCCATCAGCTTTAGCACCATACGGTTAAGTGCTGCCAGCTATTCCTCTACCCCAATAGGGGGTAGAGTGGGTCTAGTGGTGAATGTGGTGTGGGATGATGGTCCTTCTTGGTGGCTGGTGGTGGTAGTAGTGGCAGTGGTGAATATGGGTGGTGGCATATGAGTGGCTGGTGAAGGGTTGGCTGTAGTAGTGGTTGATGGGAGAGTGGAAGTGGTGGTAGGGGGTGTGGTAGTGGTGGTAGTAGCTGTGGTGGATGTGGTGGTGGATGTGGCAATAGGAGTGGATGTGGTCACTGTAAATCTTGGCCTCTTCCCCTTTCTGCCATAGGGGTGAGCCATTCTCTTCCTCCTCAATCCCTTAGACACAATGGCTCCCTCTTGCTGCTGGGTGGGTCCGAGGTATATAATGGATCTGTATTAGCAACATCAGCATCCCCGGACTCCCCGTGGCGTCCACCAACCGCCCTAAGACCTCTCTCGGTGGCTACGACCCGGCTCCCCACCATTCGCACCAGAGGCTCTTCATCAGACTCTTCCTCCTCCTCTATCTAAAAATCAGGGTGAATGGGAGCATACTCAGGTCCACCCTGACCATCACCTTCCTGATTAGCATCGTGGTCATCACCGTCGGAGTCATCGGAGGGTAGAGAAATCTGCTCAACGTCCGAGTCACTATCGTCGTGGCGCCACTTCCTCCTTGCTGGCGCCACGTAGTCATCCCGGTCTAGATGCCCAAACAACCTCCTTATCGGGGGCTTCACCTGCTTGCCCCGGTACATCTTCATCCTCCCTAGTGTGGTGTCGTCCATGACCTTGAATGTCACTGCATCAACACTCTCTTTGGGCAACGAGGGCAGCTTTTGGTCAATGATCATCTGGAGGAACCGAGGGTACATACATAATCCCTCCTTTCCCTGGGCTTCTAGGTTCTCGACCTAGTAGTTGAAGATCATCCGTGAGAAGCTGAAAGGATGATTCAGTACTAGAGCCACATAGGCATTTTGGATCTGATCAGGCAACTCATCAAATCCTCCCTTCCTTGAGGCAATACACTTCAGCATCACATGGGCTAAGTACTTGAGTTGGGGGCACAGGTTGCTCTTTTTGAGCACACCTGCGTTTATGTCCCCCGAGTACTTAGCCCGAAGAAAGCAACATCAGACAGTTAATGGATGCAGTTGGGTGGGGTAGTCACTGTCATCTCCTAACTCTAACGCTCTTCTGAGGTCTTACTCACTGATCTCTATCGCTTCTCCAAATATGGTACTCCTAATCCGATGTGGTTCAGCAGACCTGCTGACAATGGCGCTTTCCCAGAAAGCCTGCTGAATCGATCTATAAGGTGTGCACGGAGTAGATATAGCCTTGAAGATCCTCGATCTCCGTAGGAAAACGATGATCCCAGCAAAGTCAGCGGCGTTTCGTGAGGAGACGTCCAAATGAGCACTGTTAGGACCTGGTATTTGAACGAAATACCTAGTGATTAGCGTGTAAATCAGATCAAATAGTGCGGAATCCTATTTGATTGGCGATCCAATAAGTGAGAACACACGAAGAATCAATAAAGAATTGAAACTAACGTTAGAAATCGATTGGGAATCGATCTAATGTGTTCTATGAACTTGGAGAACGAATTGAGAGGCTTCTGGATGGCTAGGGTACGTCTGGAGTCGTAATAGAATCAAATTCTCTTTTTTTTCCAGAAATTGGGTTGTATTTATAGGTTAGTATTGTTCATTCGTGCGACTGAACTATTAGTATGATTCAGTCGTGCGATTGAACCATGCGGTTGATCCATCCGCACGACTGAGTGTTCAGTCATGCGACTGAGCTAATCTTATGTGTCAATCATACGACTGATCCAGTCTCCTGGTTCAGTCGTGCGACTGAGTCAATCGTATGAAGTTATTCATGCATGTGGTTCATTCGCATGGGCCATTCGCATGAGAACTTCATTATGTTAAGTTTGAATGTATTAATTAATAAACATTATGTGTAACCATTCAAACAATCACTAACCTAATTAACCAATTCAATATCGACTCATTAATGAAATATTAGACATTACAAATCCCAAACAATCAATATCATTTCATTAATCATATCAAATTACATCCAAATCAGATAAACAAGATCTATTACATTTCATATCATGATCTAGGGACATACATGTATCAACAAACTCCCCCTTGGACCTAGATCTCTCTAATGTCTTGTTTTCTGCATCACCTCCTCATATTTCTTGTACTTGTCCTCTTTTGTGACTCCCGCATGAATCTCAAAAGCGAAGCAGAGTCTTATGACATTTTGGAACTGGAGGGCTTGTACAATATCTTGCGTATCATAGAACAGTGGCCACTTATATAGCGTGTAGACATCATTTGCTGACAAGTTGGTAAGCCACATTGGGTCGAATACCTTGATCGTATCCATTTGGCCCTCTTTGTTTAGGACTATGACTGCTTCAGCTGTTCTCCAATCGTAGTACCACCACTTAAAGTGTGGAGTGAAGTCCTGTGGCATTTCCCTGAGTGGGATTCTTGACATTGTGCGCGGAGGACTCCACTTCAACACTATCTTCGGCTTTCCAGTAATGGCATCAACCTCAGACCTTCTGATATACCTTGTAGGCTGTTGGGGTCTGAAGTTAACCCACTTGGTGTAGTACTCCTTCTTTAGGGCAGCCTCGAACCAGCCTGACATCTTCCTCGGGTCAACATACAAAAGCTTTAGTTTGGCCAGCTGGTTGAGCTCAAAACCTGGTAGAGTCTTCAGATCATGTGGGAATCTGAAGTACTCTATGCCCTTTTCCCTCTTAACTGCATATACATTAAGATCCTGAAAATATGCCCACGCTATGATCCTGCCAGTCACCTTATGATGTTTCTTGACTCTGTAGAGTTTGGTGTAGGCATCCTGTTTCGGTGCAGAGCGTTGGGCTCTAACTTCTTCAAAACACGCAACCCACTCAACCTTTCGGATATCGACATCATCATTTGAGGCTTGGGCCGTTTCCTCTACTTTCTCCGACTCTTGCTCCATCTTGTCTAACACCTCAAAAGTATCGCTGACGAGGGATTCACCCAGATTGGGGACCACATTTCCCTCATTGTCAGCGTACTGAGGGTAGTGCTCGGCAGTGACATCTTCAATCTCGATTTCATCAACATCGTTGAGCTCTTCGTCACTGGTTGAGTCGCATGTCGGAGCATCCTTCACTATCTCATCTGGATTGAGCTTGAAGATCTCTGCGAGTTGCTCGTTTGATAGGTCGTGAATTATTTCCCCTTCTTCAGGGGTATAACTCACCGACCTCCTTACGATCCCTTGCAGATTTGGGAAACAGAAAGTAAGTTATTTTGAAGTTGTTGAATGTAGTTCACCTTATCAAACTTAACTTTTTGATTTCCCACTTCTCTCTGAGCTGTGATATATCCTCCTTGTTTCCAGCAAACGAAACATGCCCTCCATTTATTTGCTTGACGTTAGATAAAAGAGCCCTGTTTCCTGTCATGTGCCTGGATGCTCCGCTGTCTATAATCCACGTGTTAGTTTCAGCACTGTAGCGAACACCCTGCACATACAATGTAAAGGATTAGTTTAGGTTAGGAACCCAAGCCTTTATGGCTTGGGTTTCCCAGAGGCATCACACATCAGAAATTCAACCCATTGACCCTTAGAAGGTGAGGGTAGCTCAGGTTCCTTCTTGTCATCATTACCAGACACAAAGGATGACTTTTCTTTCCATAATCCAGATTTGTGCAATGCCTGTTGTGATAAACATTCGACTCGCTAACGGGTTGAACTTTATGTTCACTAGTTCTTCTAGGTGGAGTTAAAGAACTCCTCTTAGAAGACCTAGGTTTTGAGTCCTGAAGTTCAATCTTCTTCCTAGGTGTCTAATAATAAGGACAATAGGAAGCAATGTGTCCACATTCTCCACAGTTGTAGCACGACCTGCTATCAACTTTATGATTAAACTTTCTTTGTGGAGACGTGTGTGACACTCTAGTAACATCACTCACTTTAGGTTTTGACTCTGGTTCTTTTGATGTTTTCTCTTGTTTAACAAAGTTAACTGTTTTAGCATGTTTAACATCTTTTTCCTTTTGGTTAACTGGTTTTTGACTTAAAACATATGAAAGATTAACATTAGAAGTCTTTTTAGGTTCTGATTTGACTCTGTTTGACCTTGACTTTAAGTTAACCTTTTCAAATTCTTTTTCCAGATTAACACAAGGCAATTTACCCTTTGCCTTTGAAGTGGCCTCCTTTTGTTTGTTTCCAGATTCAATAGATGAACATGAGGAATCTGGATTACTAACAAGAGGAGTAGACACCACATGATCCTTGATGGGGTTATTATTTACTGGTCTACTCTTAGTGTTCATCAAGGTCTCAGGTGGTGGTGGAAGCACTTTGTAACCCATACCCTCCCCGTTGTTTCTTTCTCTCACTAAGTGTTGGACTATGTGTGATGAACTTGTCCAACTGTGCAGTTTCTGTTTTAATGAGTTTACTTCTACTTTTAGAACTGCCTTTTGCTTCTTAGTGTCTTCTAGGGAGTTTAGATAGTACCTAATGTCATTAGCTTGGTTAAATGCAACTACTTTGGTTTCCCTAAGCTGTTTAGTCAAAAGGTCTATCTTTTCTTTGTAACTATGCTCATTTTGTTTTAATACTCTATTAGCCTCGGTGCACAGTTGCAAATCTTTTACTAAGTTATCATTTTGATCTAATAACCTAGCAAATTTCTCATCTATGCTATTTCTAAACGTATTACAATCAAAACAAGCATGATTATCAAACATTTGGTCAGTGGTACTTACATGAGTTGGTTCAGAAGAGTTAGCCATCAATGCAACATCAGATGTCTCTGGTTCTGGTGATTCTGTCTTTTCTGTCTTTGCTGTGGTAGTCTCCTCTTTAGGCTTGTAGCTGACCTCAGTTGCAGTTGTCTCTTCAATATTTGACATCGCTATCTCAACTGCTAGATCTCCTTCACTCGATTAATCATCGTCAATGTCTTCTACACTTGCAATGTTTGATTCCCTTGGAGAGACAAACCTAAAGCTCTAAGCCTGTCTTTCATCATCATAAGCAGTCAAGGCTTTTGGATCCTTGCTTGATGAAGTAGAACTAGTAGCTTGCTTGTCTTGACGAGTGAAGGACGAGAATGGGTTCCCGTTACCCGTCTTCTTTGGCTTAACACATTCTCTCTTGAAGTGCCCCTTCTCTCCACAGTTAAAGCAAGTCACTTTGCTCTTATCAAAGCCAAATGTGGTATCCTTAGTAGCTACCAAGTTCTGTCCAGTCTTTTTCACAAACTTCTTCGCCCTCTGGACAGCACTAGCTAAGGCCCACATTATGTCCATTCTCTCAAGTTCCATTTATTCCACCTGCTCGTAGTCCTCGTCTGCCAGATGGCAGTTTCCAATCTTCCCCACAACAAGTCCATCATAAGAATGAACCACTGCAGCCAAAAGATCCATGTGTTCTCGAGCTACTTCTACAGTCACATTACCGAGGTTCTCGGTCTTCAGTCTAGTAGCATTTGTTTCAGATCCAATATGATGGGTACAAGAACACCCGACGTGTCTGATCCTGAAGGAGAAGCATGTGAAGGACCCGATGAGCTAGACACAAATGCAGTCTGGAGAGGTGTTCCAGATGTCTTAGCTTGAGGCGTGGCATTGTACAAAGCTGGATTCTGAGTATACGAAGACTTCTGAGCTCTGTACTTCATCCTAAGTGCTTCTTCTCGCAGGTTTAGAATGAAGTCATTTATATCCAGCTTTGCCAGCATTCCATTCTGTCTCAGGTTAGACACAAATGAAGCCCACTTTTCCGGAAATCCGTCTGCAAAGTTAGTAACTTTCTCTTCCATGGTAGTAGCCACCCCATGTGTATGCAGTTCACTCATCAGATGGTAGAATCTATCTATAACATCGTCCAAACTCTCGTTTCCCATCGATGAGAAGTTATCGAATTCCTTTTTTAACTCCTTAGCCTTGATTGCCTTCAACGAAGCATTCCCGTCGTACCTCTTTTCCAGCTCATCCCATAGTTTCTTGGACTTCTTATTCTCTGAGTACTGGTGGAAAATGTCTTTAGGGATAGACTGTGTAATTAATGCATAAACCTCTTCTCTGCATTATATTTAACTTTCTGCACGTCTGTCATCCCTCCTAAGGTTAGCTTTACTCCATCGGCTCCCACCGGCATACTATACCCACTCTCGATAGCTTCCCACAGATTCGGATCCACTCCATTGAGGTAGATCTCAAAACGTTGTTTCCAGTGGGGAAACTCATCTAACGTTAAGAGCTTTGGTGGTTTATTATGATTACCCACCTCACTCTCAAGTAACAGCAGGTTCTGGATCCTAGAGTCCTTCCCAGCAGTAAATGCTGACATTTGAAATCGATTGGGAATTGATCTAATGTGTTCTATGAACTTGGAGAACGAATTGAGAGGCTTCTGGACGACTAGGGTACGTCTGGAGTCGTAATAGAATCAAATTCTCTTTTTTTTCCACGAATTGGGTTGTATTTATAGGTTAGTATTGTTCATTCGTGCGACTGAACTATTAGTATGATTCAGTCGTGCGATTGAACCATGCGGTTGATCCATCCGCACGACTGAGTGTTCAGTCGTACGACTGAGCCAATCTTATGTGTCAATCATACGACTGATCCAGTCTCCTGGTTCAGTCGTGCGACTGAGTCAATCGTATGAAGTTATTCATGCGTGTGGTTCATTCGCATGGGCCATTCGCATGAGAACTTCATTATGTTAAGTTTGAATGTATAATTAATAAACATTACGTGTAACCATTCAAACAATCACTAACCTAATTAACCAATTCAATATCGACTCATTAATGAAATATTAGACATTACAAATCACAAACAATCAATATCATTTCATTAATCATATCAAATTACATCTGAATCAGATAAACAAGATCTATTACATTTCATATCATAATCTAGGGACATACATGTATCAACAAGCACACAGGTTATGCTTTGTGCTCATAGTCCATCGACTCGCCATGTTTCTGTTACACAAGATAAATAAATGTTAGAGTTTGTGTAAGTGAATGACACTTGAATTTTAATGAACTTGAATCATTCTGTTCTGTCATGCGAATGGACAACCCGACTGAGTCTTAGTCGTGCGATTGAGCTCAGTAGTGCGAATGAACCTGTGACTCAACTGAGTCGTATGTTGTTCTATGCGGTTGAATCAGTCATGCGACTGAGTTCATACGCATGGTTCATTCGTGCGATTTAGTCATTTACCCATTTCAGTCATGGGTTTGAAATTCATCAGTGTCCATTCGCATAACGTCTCTGTTCCGTACTGTAGAATCGATTTTTGGTCAATACTTGATGTTAAATGTTCAGGTTAGTCTCATTTAACTCGCAATCCATCTAAATAACACTTAGTACTAGATAATTTGACATTTAAGTACAGATTAGTGGTTTATTTAAAGGTTTTGTCTCAGTTTTTATTTTGAACCGATTTGAACATTTAGGGCTCGCTTAATCTGAGTATTTTGATCGAATCTAGTCTCGTATTACCTATAGAAACGATGCGGAATCAGTGAGTATCACAAATAGGGTGTTAAATCGTTGATATGAAATTTGGACAGAGTGGTATTGCTTTCGTGTGATTTAGGGGCGATTTGGGGGTGATGAGTGTCTGCGACCGACTCCCCCTCTATTTATACTAGGGTTTCCTTCAGTCGTGAGACTGAACCTATTTGCACTCTTAATTCGTGCGACTGGGGCTCAGTCGTGTGACTTGCTCAGTTGTCACAGTCAGTCGTGCGACTGACTCGTTGGGTCAGCTTCATTCGTCCGACTGAGGTTCAGTCGATTGAATGACTCAGTCGGTCACCACCATTCGTGTGATTGGCTCATACTCATGATCCAATCGTGCAAATGGTTCAATCTCATTGCTTCATTCGTGTGACTGGTCCATACTTATGGTCCAGTCGTGCGAATGACTCAGACTTGTTCATTTGACCTTATGCACATTCAAAACTTATCCTTTTAAACAATAGATAAAACATTGTTAGTAATGATCATCTCAGATATGATCCTTTTAATTTGAAAAACACTGTTGATCACCTCAGACGTGATCCTTTTACTTAAAGAGAATTTGTCACCTCAGACGTGACTCATTTTATTTTGAATGTTTTGGTCACCTCAGACGTGACTCTTTTTAGTGAGTGATTCACAGATTATGACGAGTTGTTGAGTTTGACTCTTACATTACACTTTACTAAAATTAAACATAAAAACTTTGAAATTAAGAACAATAACAAGACATATTTTTGTATTTTTGATTAGAGATGAAATACAACATATTAGAATAATTCTAATTGATTTTACTTCCTGGACAACATAGTTTCAATTCTAGTTTATCATTTCTGGTAGAATTCATTTGGAATCATACAGGTATATCAGTCTCACTTGGGACCTTTGATAAACAATTTTAATGCTTGATCCTTGTTTTCACTGATAGTCAACAACAATTTTAGGAAATCATACTAGAGCTACAAGATGCACACAATGATTTTGACTTTTAAGAGTTGCAGCTCATGAATGATTCAAATGTCTCTAATTTGGATTTCAGAAACATCACCTAAGAAAATCTTGAGTAATCATCCATAACTACATAGCAGTACAAATCGCCGGCAATGCTCTTTGTACTAACTGGGCCAAACAGATCCATGTGAAGGAGCTCAAGAGGCATGTCAATTGAGTGAACTTTCTTTGCCATAACGAGACTTCTTTGTCTATTTGCCTTTCTTACATGTGACACAAAAATCCAGTAATTGGAAGTTCTTGACATTTACTCCTCGCACTAGATCATTCTAGATCAAGTGATTCATATTCTGTTGATTAATGTGTCCCATTCTCTTATGCCAGGAGATGGAGTCTTTCTCTATTGTCTTTGACAAGAAGTATTGTACATCATGATCGGTTATGGAGGCCTTTGATAGGTCCAAGACATACAAATCGTTATATCTTGAAGCTGACATTAAAACTTGGTCCTCTGGGATGACATAGTTCTTTTTTAGAACATAGCACTTCTTATTGTCAAATACAACTTTGAATTCTTTGTCACATATCTGGGAGATAGAAAGTAAATTATTTTGAAGTTGTTGAACATAGTTTACCTTATCAAATTTCACTTTCTGGTTTCCCACTTCCCCTTGTGCAGTGATATAACCTCCTTTATTTCCGGCAAATAAAATATGTCCTCCTTTAATTTGTTTGACATTTGAAAAGAGAGACAGGTTTCTAGTCATGTGCCTTGATGCCCCGCTATCAACAATCCAGGTATTGTAGTAGCACTATAGCGGACACACTGCACATTCAAAGGAAATGATTAGGTTAGGTTTGGTACCCAAGCCTTAACTGGCTTGGGTGACCTGGAGGAATCACACATCATAAATTCTACCCACTGTCCATTTGAGGGTGAGGGCAGATCATTCTTCTTCTCATTCTCATTATCAGACACTAGACTTGATTTTTCTTTCCATAAGGTAGTTTTGTGTAAGACCTGTTTGTGATAAACAGACGACTGGCTTACGGTTCGAACTTTATGTTCACTAATTCTTTTTGGTGGAGTGATAGAATTCATTTTAGAAGAACTTGGTTTAGGATCATGAAGTTCAATTTTCTTTCTTGGTGTCTGATAATAAAGATAGTTAGAAGCAATGTGTCCATACTTTCCACAATTATAGCATGATCTACTTTCGACATGTTGGTGGAACTGTTTCTGTGGGGAAGTGTGTGACACATGTGTGGCTTTAGTATGCTTGGGGTTTTGACACTTCTTGTTTAGATGTTTTAGCTTCTTTAACAAAAGTCATTGTTTGAACATGTTTAACATCTTTACCCTTTTGTTTATTTGGACTAAGACATGGTGCCCGTGGTTGGTTAACTTGTTTGGTCTTTTTGGGTTCAGAATTAGACACGTTTGAACCTGACTTTACCTTAACCTTTTCAAATTGTTCATCCAAATTAACTATAGGCATCTTACCTTTAGATTTTAAAATGACCTCCTTCTTATTAGCGACAGATTCCACCGAATTACTCGTGGAATCTGGATCTCTAACTAGAGTAGTGGACACCAAATGGCATTGATTGGGTTGTTATTAATTGGTTTACATTTAGCATTCAACAAGGTCTCATGTGGTGGTGGAACCACTTTGTAACCCAAACCCTCCCCATTGTTACGTTCTTTCACTAAGTGCTGGACTATGTGAGAAGAATTGGTCCAACTGTGCAGTTTTTGTTTTAATGAATTTACTTTGACTTCAAAAACTACTTTTTCTTTCTTAGTTTCTTCTAGGGAGTTTAAATATAACTTTATGTCATTTGCTTGGTTAAAAGCAACAACTTCGGTTCCCTTAGTTGTTTATTTAACAGTTCTATTTTCTCTTTATAACTGTGGTCATTTTGTTTTAAAATCCGGTTTGCTTCTGTGCATAGTTGTAAGTCATTTACTAAGCTATCATTGTGATCTAATAACCTAGCAAATTTTGAGTCTATGCTTTCTCTAAATTTATTACATTCATTACAGGCATGACTATCAAAAAGTTGGTCTTTGGCACTTACCTGAGAAGATTCGGTTGAATCAGCCATCATAGCAGAGTTTGACTGTTTGGGTACTAGTGATTCTAAACATGTTATTCTGAGACCTTCTTCATTCAGGTGAATGACCACATTGGCAGTTTCTTCATTATTAGACATCACTAGTTCCACTGTGATTTCACCTTCGCTTGCAGAGTCGTCATCCAAACCCTCAACACAAGCAATGTTGGATTTTCCCGGAGATACAAAGCGAAAGGTCCAATCTTGCCCTTCGTTGTCTTGTGCGGTCAAGGCCTTAGTTTCCTTGTTTGAAGAGGTAGCACCATTTGTGGATTTGTCTTGACGATTGAAGGTGGAGAATGGATTACCATTACTTGTTTTCTTGGGCTTAACACATTCACGCTTGAAATGCCCCTTCTCTCCACAGTTAAAACAGGTAACTTTGGTTTTATCAAAACCAAAGGTGGTGTCTTTGGTGGCTATCAAATTCTGTCCCGTCCTTTTCACAAACTTCTTCGCCCTCCGGACAGCACTAGCCAACGCCCACATGATATCCATTCTTTCGAGTTCAGTTTCATCTACCTGCTCGTAGTCTTCATCGGCGAGATGCAATTTTCCAATCTTCCCCACACTAGGCCATCATAAGAGTGAACTACAGCTTCAAGGAGATCCATATGCTCCTTTTCCACCTCTACAGTAACATTATCGAGATTCTCGATCTTCAATTTCGTAGTATTTGCTTCAGGTGCTATATATTGGGTGCACGATGATCCTAATGTGTCCGATCCTGAAGTAATGGCTTGAGAAGAAGCAGCTAAACTAGACACGAATGCCGTTTGAAGTGGTGCTCCTGAACTGGACACGAATGCCGTTTGAAGTGGTGCTCCTGAACTTGTTGGAGTGGTAGATGAGTTATAGAGTGACGGGTTCTGATCATATGATCCTTTTTAGACCTGTACTTCATTCTCAACTCTTCCTCTCTCAGCTTCAGAATGAAATCGTTAATATCCAACTTTACCAGCATATCATTCTGTCTTAGATTTGACACAAACAAAACCCACTTCTCTGGCAATCCATCTACAAAACTCGACACCTTTTCTTCCATGGACGTGGTTACCCCATGAGTGTGCAACTCACTCATCAAGTGGTAGAAACGGTCGATGATGTCATCCATGCTCTATTTTCCTATCGAAGAGAAGTTATCAAACTCCTTCTTCAAGGCCTTTGCCTTTAATGCCTTCAACGTCATATTCCTATCATACCGTTTTTCTAGAGCCTCACATAACTTCTTGGCTTGTTTGTTCTCAGAATACTGATGGAATATATCCTTAGGAATTGACTGAGTCAACAAAGCGTACACCTTCTTTTCTGCATTGTACTTCACCTTCTGGCTATCAGTCATGCCACCCAAGGTAAGTTTAACTCCATCAGCATCAACCGACATGCTATAACCTGTCTCGATTGATTCCCACAGATTAGGATCAACTCCATTTAGGTATATCTCGAACCTTTTCTTCCATTGTGGTTAATCATCTAACGTTATAAGCTTAGGGGGTTTATTGTGATTCCCAATTTCATTCTCCAGAAGCAATTGATTCTGGATCCGTGAATCCCTACCTGCAGTAAACACTGAGTACTGATCTTCTATTTTTATTAACTTTGAACTTCAAATTGAAACTTGTTCACTCGTGCGAATGGAGAGGTCCAAATGAATCAATAGTGCGATTGAACAAATGCGGTTGAGCCAATCGTGCGATTGGACAAATGTGGATGAATAGCTGTGCGATTGAGCAGATGTGGATGAACAATGCAAATGAGATTGTTTAGTCGTAAGAATGGATGGGTGACTGAGTTCAATCATGCGTATGGGAGGTGCGAGTGAGTTCAGTCATGCAATTGAGTCAATGGTGCGACTGAAGGCTGTTGGTTTTGAAAATTCGATGGTATTTGGTACTTTGACACAAAAATATGATTTTTCACAAACCCTAATATGTTGTAAGCCGAAAACGTGAACTTTTGGATCTGGAGACGTCAAAAACACTATTTTACTAAAAAATATGGTGTTTTTTAATAAAAAACATGATTTTTACACCAAAACGATTGAATCACACGCAAAATCAAGAGCTAAAGCTCTGATACCACTTCTTAGGACCGTTTACGTACGGAGTACTAACTGATTTACGCGTATACCAACTCAAATAGTGCGGAATCCTATTTGATTGGCGATTCAATCAGGGAGAACACAGTTGAGATCAATCTAACGATTAATGAAACGTTAAGAATGATTAGAGAATGATCAACTGCGATCTATGAAGTTGGAACAGGTGTTATTGAGTCTTTGGACGGCTAGGGTACGATTATGTGCGTAGGTATTCGAATTGTTATGTTTTTCCACTAATTAGGTGGTATTTATAGGTTAGGGTCTTCCAATCGTACGACTGAACTATTTGTATGATTCAGTCGTGCGACTGAGTCATGCGATTGATCCATCCACACGACTGAAAGTCCAGTTGTGCGATTGATTCAATCTTATGTCTCAATCGGGCAACTGATCCAGTCTCGTGGTTCAGTCGTGCGACTGGTCCACTAGCATGAAGTATTAATGTGTATGGTCCATTAGCATGGTCCATTCGCATAAGAACTTCACATGATTAAATTTGAACATGTTTCTCAATCATTATTGACTAAGAATTATGTACAACAACCACAAACCTATATATTTAGTTCACTATAAGTTATCACACAATAAACAATGAAATATTAAACATTATAAACATCAACCACACTTTGTATTTCATTCATACCCCTTCAATTACATATATGTAAGACATGATAGACATTTTACGTTAAGCTCCTAAACTAGGTACATATATATCAACAAACAATAGCCTTCATAATATAAGTGCGCATTTCATCACCTTCTGTCTTGTGCTATTGTTTTGACCTGTTTATGAGTCTTTTCATAAAAAATTTCATAAACAAAAGTTGTCCGGGAGACTCTAAACTATTTAATTGTGAATTTCTATAATTTTATGAAACCATTTGATATTTTTAAAATATTTACAAACACGTACCAAACATTTTGTCCAGAATCTGTAGTTTGTGCAATAATCCTTTTTTCAATTTAGTTTTCGCCTTTTGGCATTCTCTAAACACCCAACTTCATGTAATGAATTCCAACCTGTAACTCCCCGAATTTTTATTTAAACGAAAGGAAAAGAAAAGTAAATAGAAAGAATAGACAATGGGCAGAAGTGGAGGGGGATAAAGTGTACAAAGTAAAAAAATCTAATATTTTATATTATAAATGGGTATGGCCGCCCATATTAAAAGCAGAAAACTGCTTTTACTTTTGGAGGAAGAAGAAGAAGAAAGCCCTTCTAGAGAAAGAAAGAGGAAGAAGCAGCTGCAAAGGTGAGTTTTCTCTTATATGAGCTCGGTTTCAGCTGGGTTTCGAGTTCTTGACCGAAGTTCTTGGTGTTTAGTATTTGTTTTCGTGATTTAAGAGCTGAATCGAAGGTGGGTCTCGAACTTAAAGTGTGTTACTCAAAGGCTGCTCAAGTGAGTTACTAGAACCCCTCTTTACTGATTTTCAATGTTTTTGGGGCTATTATGCATACTAAGTAAACATTTTGAAACTAACCGTGGGTCTACAGCCTTATGTTTGAAATTATGTATGTATGCATGTTTTAGAGTATGATTATGGGCTAGCGTAGATGTTTAGCATGCTTAGGTGCCCTTAGTGTGTTAGATCTATGCTTGGTATTATTAGAATGATAATCGGGTGATGTTAGTAGCATAAAAAACATCTCAGAATGTTCAGATGCGCATGAACAGTGGCCCATGCGCCTAAGCGTTGGCCATGCGCCCAAGAGTGGGCCATGCCCCTAAACAGTGTTCCCATGCGCCCAACGGCCAATTGCCTAAGTATGCCCAACCGCCCAAACCTCATGCGCCTAACTGTTAATAATCTAAGTGTAAGCTCAGACGCTCAAATAGTGGCAAGGCGCCTAAACAGGGCAGAAACGCCCAACAGTGTCCATGCGCCCAAGTTGCCAAAACGGATAAGTGTCCATGCGCCTGCATAGTGGCAAAGCGCCTGAACAGGGCAAAAACGCCCAAATAGTGCCCATGCACCCAGACTGTTTTACATTTAAAATTTTTATGCTCATGCGCCTAACATGTCCCATGCGCTCATTTTGGACTTAAGATTTTCTAAGTGGTTTTAAGGGATAAAATCGGGAGAAAGGCCTTGTTATGATGTGATGACTTATGCTTGATTTGTGCATGGTGATGTGATGAATTATGATGTGTATATGCGTGAGTGATGTGTTATCTTTCTTCGTCGAAGAGTTTTCAAAACGTATGTATTATGTTTTATGATACATTATGTATGACTTTATGTGGTGTGATGTATGGACGAATAAATTAACGAACGTAAAGCATTATGTAACGAAGTGAAAGATAACGATAAAGTACGAAACGAATGAATACGATAGAGTACAAAATGAACATATGAGATAACAAATGGTGAACTGAAAGTGACGGATGATAAGATTCATGTCGCGTACCCCGGTACTATGTTAGTCTTCAAACATGAGTCAGGGGTTTGTTTATCAGGCTTTGGCACAGTATCAGTCTTCGGACATGAGTCGGGGGTATTGCATGAGACAAAACGGATGATGAGATCCGTGTCTCATACTCCGGTATTGTGTCGGACATGAGTCGGGGGTTTGTTTATCAGGCCCCGACACAGTATTAGTCTTCGGACATGACTCGGGGGTATTGCATGAGATGAGGTATCCCGGTGCTGTGTCAGTCTTCAGACATGAGTCGGGGGTTTGTGTACAAGCCCCGGCACAATATCAGCTTTCGAGCATGAGTTGGGGATCTTCCATGAGACAAGATTCGAGTAATGAAGAGTAATGAGCAAAGAAATGAATGAATGAACGAATAAAGAATATAGATTGAGTGTACGTATGTTGTATGATCACGAATGAATGTAAAGATAGTTTTTAAAGAAAATAAAGTATTTTATGATAAAAACTAGAAGTCACTCAGCATTACTGACTTTTGTATGCATGATAGTTAGCAGGTATTTTGTTGATGCTAAGGAGTTGCAGGCATGGATGCATAAGCTACTGGGAGCGTTTTGAGGCTGGCATCCATATTTTGACATGTCATTGTATTTTGAGATGAAAACGAATGTTGTAAATGAATGAAATGCCATGTTTTTAGTTATTAATGAAAGTTTTAAATTCCTCTGCAAAATAATTGTACATTTTAAAATGTTTTATGTGCGATGAATGACCAACTGTGAGGTGCTCGGGAATGGGGCCTTACAAGTTGGTATCAGAGCCAAAGTTTAAGTGAAATGGGTAAATATTTTCAAGCGAAACCTAAATATAAACTGAGAATAGGACTAAAAGGAAAAGATGCCAGTTCTAGTAGCTACGTGCCTGCAGGTAAAAGTTTTACGTAAACATTTTATGTAAGCTAACGGTTAACCAGTATTATGTGCGCATGCTATTTGGTTTATGAGCTCTTAGTAGATTTAGATACTGATTAAGTCATGATAGGAAATGCTTGGGGTACGAAGAGTAAAGTAAGTGGCTAATCACAACTGGCCACTGTAATTAGGGACTTACTATACTTGACGTAAACTGAGTTATTACCTTGAATGACCGTGTTGGTGTTTGAATCTTATAGTGTGTTAGAGGATGGTTGGACAGAAATCTTCCAAGACTCCTAGAGGAAGAGGTCGTCCATGTGTGACTAGGAGTAGTGATAAGGCTCCTGAGACGACCCATGAGAACCCTGAGGTTCATGGCTGGAGCGAAGAGAATGAGAATGCTAGCTTGAATGCCTCAGCTAGGGAGGTGATTGCTGATGAAGTACACCAGGTCATGCAGACAGTCTTACCGTCTATGGTGACTGAAGTCATCAGGGCTGTGAGAAGCGAGGAGAGGAAGGAGAAGAAGAGTAGAAAGGGATCAACGGGCAAGGGAAGCAGAGGGGAGGAGGAACAACTGGAGCCTGAGATTGTGTTTTCCGATGAGGAGGAGGATGATGTAGTGGGGGTAGCGACCGAAGGGTCCAGTTATGAGGCGTTCCAAAGGTGTAAGCCCCCGAATTTCGATGGTAATGGCAATGCTGCTGCCGCTCACCACTGGGTGAGGGAGATGGAGACAGTCTTGGAGATCAGTGAGTGCCGCGAGGACCAGAAGGTGAAGTTCGCAACTCACTCTTTCGTTGATTCAGCGTTGTGTTGGTGGGACAATATTGTCCAGGCTGAGGGTACCAGGGCAATCGGAAGGATGAGGTGGAGTGAACTAAAGAAGCTGGTGATCGAAGAGTTTTTTCCTCATCGGGAATTGGACAAGATTGAGAGAGAGTTCTTATAGCTAGAGGCGGGAACGATGACACACCAGCAGTACACCACTAAGTTCAAAGAGATGGCAAGACTAGTGCCAGATCAGGTGATGCCTATGCATGAAAGATCAAGAGGTACCTTCAAGGACTGTTGATAGACATCCGCAGACATTTGATCGCTGCCCAACCAGGTACATTCAGATCGGTGGTCAACTTAGCTGGGAGATTGTACGACGAGCGAGAGGTGATGGTGACAACAGATGAAGAGGAAGAACGGAACCATGCCAAAAAGGGGAATGGAAGGCGAGATAATGATGATGGAATTGTGGCTGAAGGTAAGATGATGAGGGTCGATGATTGAGAGAGGATAACAAGGAAGGACAAGGTATGCAAGAAGTGTGGTAGAGGTCGCGAAGGGGAGTGCAAATGGGGACTGAAAGTTTGCTTCCAATATGGAAAGGAAGGCCACAAGGCAAGAGATTGTCAAATGGCTAAATGCTACGACTGTGGCGAGACTGGACGTATGAGCAGAGTTTGCAAGAGGTCGAGGGCAGGAAGCTCCGGTACAAGGAAGGAGAACAAAGGGTGAAGGCTAGAGCCTTTGCTATGACTGAGAGGAGGCTAGATCAGACTCCGAGGTAACGTCAGGTATATTTTTGGTAATTTATATTTATGCACCTATACTTTAATTGTGGCGCTAGGAGTAGTTTTGTTGCTACAATCTTCTGTGATGTTGCACGTTAGGAGTAGGAAGATCGATGAGCCCTTCGATGTAAGAATTGCTATTAGTAAGTCCACCAGGTTACCTAATGCCCTAGAGGACCGCGCGATAGAATTGAGAGAGAGCGCTTGTTCCTGCTAAACTGTTCAAGACAGACGTAGGTAGATAGACATGCATCTCCGGGTGAATTGATCAGTAATCTGCGACTCAAACCCCAAGTGTTGCAAGAAGATGGATTGACCAACCGTGCACGACCAGAGTTTGGTGTCGACCTATGACAATGGATTATGATGAAGGCTTTGACCAGGAAAGTGGATGGTTTGATTTGGAAATCGAGTAAAGCTAATACTAAAGTATAGAGGGTCATTCCTAGTTGTTGCTCAGGTAGGAGAAGTGACACATCGACTGGAGCTACCCGATAAGTTAAGTGGAATTCATATGATGTTCCATGCCTCTCATCTAAGAAAGTGTTCGATCGATGAGAATATGATCATGCCACTAGAGAACACTGAGATGGACCAAGTATTCAACTACAAGAAGCAACTGGTGGCCATTACTAATAAGAAGAAGAGAATGGGCTAAGGAGGATGATGGTCTCACTTGTGCGGGTGTAGTGAAGCCTAAAGGGATCTAAGTTTAAGTGCAAGATCAAGGAAGAGGTGAGACAGTGTTACCCATAACTGTTCGAGAAGCGACAGGTTTCAGGGATGAAACCTCTTTAAGGGGGTAGACTTGTAACACCCTGAATTTTTATTTAAACGAAAGGAAAAGAAAAGTAAATTGAAAGAATAGATAATGGGCACAAGTGGAGGGGGATAAAGTGTATAAAGTACAAAAGTCTAATATTTTATATTATAAATGGGTATGGCGGCCCATATTAAAAGCAGAAAACCGCTTTTACTTTCGGAGGAAGAAGAAGAAGAAGAAAGCCCTCGGTTCTAGAGAGAGAAAGAGGAAGAAGCAGCTGCAAAGGTGAGTTTTATTTTATATGAGCTTGGTTTCAGCTGGGTTTCGAGTTCTTAACCGAAGTTCTTGGTATTTAGTGTTTGTTTTCGGGATTTAGGAACTGAATTGAAGGTGCGTCTCGAACTTGAAGTGTGTTGCTCAAAGGCTGCTCAAGGTGAGTTTCTAGAACCCCTCTTTACTGATTTTCAACATTTTTAGGGCTATTATGCATACTAAGTAAACATTTTAAAAGTAACCATGGGTTTACAGCCTTATGTTCGAAATGATGTATGTATGCATGTTTTAGAGTATGATTATGGGCTAGCGTAGATGTTTAGCATGCTTAGGTGCCCTTAGTGTGTTAGATCTGTGCTTGGGTATTATTAGAATGATAATCGGGTGATGTTAGTAGCATAAAAAACATCTCAGAATGTTCGGATGCGCATGAACAGTGGCCCATGCGCCTAAGTGTTGGCCATGCGCCCAAGAGTGGGCCATGCGCCTAAACAGTGTTCCCATGCGCCCAACGGCCAATTGCCTAAGTATGCCCAACCGCCCAAACCTCATGCGCCTAACTGTTAATAATCTAAGTGTAAGCTCAGACGCTCAAATAGTGGCAAGGCGTCTAAACAGGGCAGAAACACCAACAGTGTCCATGCGCCCAAGTTGCCAAAACGGCTAAGTGTCCATGCGCCTGCATAGTGGCAAAGCGCCTCAACAGGGCAGAAACGCCCAAATAGTGCCCATGCACCCAGACTGTTTTACATTTAAAATTTTTATGCTCATGCGCCTAACATGTCCCATGCGCTCATTTTGGACTTAGGATTTTCTAAGTGGTTTTAAGGGATAAAATTGGGAGAAAGGCCTTGTTATGATGTGATGACTTATGCTTGATTTGTGCATGGTGATGTGATGAATTATGATGTGTATATGCGTGAGTGATGTGTTATCTTTCTTTGTCAAAGAGTTTTCAAAACATACGTATTATGTTTTATAATACATTATGTATGACTTTACGTGGTGTGATGTATGAACGAATAAATTAACGAACGTAAAGCATTATGTAACGAAGTGAAAGATAACGATAAAATATGAAACAAACGAATACGATAGAGTACGAAATGAACACATGAGATAACAAATGGTGAACATGAAAGTGATGGATGATGAGATCCATGTCGGGTACCCCGGTACTGTGTCAGTCTTCAAACATGAGTCAGGGGTTTGTTTATCAGGCCCCGGCACAGTATCAGTCTTCGGACATGAGTCGGGGGTATTGCATGAGACAAAACGGATGATGAGATCCGTGTCACGTACTCCGGTACTGTGTCAGTCTTCGGACATGAGTCGGAGGTTTGTTTATTAGGCCCTGGCACAGTATCAGTCTTCGGACATGATGTCACACCCCAACCATGACGGCGGAAACGTCGAAGTGTGAGGGTTAAGATTGCTCACAGCCACATAACGCTATGTTAAAATATAAATGCCATTAATCAATTGTTTTCAAACATCACATACATCCACGCCTTACAAGAAAATAAATAAACAAAAATAGGAATCCAAATGTTCATTTAAGTCTAGGTCCATATCCTAAGCTTAAGCGTTTCTTCAGTCATCATTAAACTTGCACATAACCTGAAACATGTTGAAAGTAAAGTCAACTAGCAAGTTGGTGAGTTATCATGGTTTTAAAATACAATAAGTATATATCATGAGAAAGAATGTGGCAATTCTAGTCAATGGTCACAAGATAGTAAGTATATAGAACATGCATAGTTATAATCAAACCTTGACTGAATAATATGAATAAGCATGATTAGCTAAGTGTATTTGGTTCCCTAGTGCACAAGCATACGGCTCCTAGGAGCCGGCAATCCCTCGGCTTTAGCACCAAATAGGCTTGTCAGGCCCAAAGATCTAAGACTTCGCCAGGCTAGTTATAGTTAATGATTGCACACGTATGCCACATCTCATATACAACTTAACATATTCAAATAACCACGACTATGTAAAGAATTCCACGTGCGTAATAAGTATCAAAGCGTGTATGAGTATGTTTGTATAACCAACATGTTTCACTCCGAAAGGTGTAAAATATATGTAAAATGGGGCATAAGAACTCACATGATAATAAGAAGGCTTGAAAGTGAAATATGAATAACCACGAATAAGGTTTCCAACACAATGTCACAAGGCACCTAAATAAGAATAAGGTAACGCGTTATAATCGGTTTGATGATTAATTATTTTGTTTTAAGGTTCTTAATTATGGATTGAATAGAGGTTGACATTTATTTATTTCGTGTTATTAATGTGAATCGGGTTAATGGAACGAAATGATAATTAGATTTATTGCGCGAAAGAGAAAGGCTAATATAAATAAAGAAAACTAATCGCGCGTTAAACCGATTTATGAAGGTTGTAATGATTGTAATAAGTCAAGAAATATATATATATATATATGTATACTTACTTTGATATGTTTATATAAATATAGTATATATGTATAAGTAATTAATCATTCTAATTGCTTGACAATTTATCTACATATACATATATATATACATGCATATATATATATATATAATATATATATATATATATATATATATATATATATATTGAAGATATTTTACGCAAGTATTATCTTTACACAATAACATTATAATTTTAGAATAAGGAAAAAAACCACCATGAATTTTTATTCAAACATATTTATAAACCTTTGATAAAAAAAATAAATAAATAAATTCTGAATTTATAAAATAATTTTAGAAATTTTCAGAATTAAAATTTAAGCAAAAGAAATAATTAATAATAAAGAAAATAAAACAGAAAAGAAAAGAAAAGGAAAAAGGGGGGTTGCCCGGGGTCGAACCCGGGACCTCCCTTAGGAGTTGAAGTGCGGGAACCAGTGAACCAGGGCCGTGGCCTTGGTTCACTTTGGTTTGTTTTAAATTTAAACCGAGCAGTCTCGTTTCCCCCAAATCCGATGAACCCTAGGTTCATCTGATCCAAAATCGACCCTCGATTCGATGTAAATCACTCGAATCATCATGGGGCTTTTGATCCTTGGACCAAATCGAGCAGATAACAGGTTTTAATTACCTGTTTAAGTGAGATTTTGAGGGATTCCGAGTTCGGTTTGCTTCGAAGGTTTCAGAATTTGGGGGTTTATGACTTGGTGAATCTTCTGTGCAATTGAATGTTCAGAGAGTTGAGGAACTTCAAAACGAATCTGAAACCTTCAATATATAGTTTCAATTACACGGTTTTGAGCTCAACATTCTCGGTTTGAATCCGCGTTTGAAAAATTACCATAGTTAATATATTCGCGCTGTTAATTGGCAATTCTAATTGATTACTGATTGGTAAAGCCGCGTACTATGATTCAGGGTGATTAATTTTATTGAATTGTAGTTTTAGGCAAGATTTGATTGCGGTGATTGACTCGGTTGGTTCGAGGTTTGATTTGGAAAGGTTAGACGCGTGATAACACAAATTGAATTGGGGTTCGGGTTCGAATCATGGGGCCGAGGGGTTTGGGCGGTTTGATTGGGTCAAAAATGCTTTTAAAATGATGATTTGCACCTCGCCGGAGCTCGCCGGAGCTCACCGGAGCTCGCCGGCGCCGTTGCCGGAAAAGCGGGGAACCGGATTGGAGTTTGGGCAATTTACACAACTGGTCCCTCCACTTTGTGTTTCATAACATTATGCTTAAAATCTTAATTTAATGTTTCATAATTTGCATTAAGACCCCCTCAACTTTTTAAACCTTAATTATTCAAGTTTTATTATTATTATTATTATATTATTATTATTATTATTATATATTATTATTATTATTATATTATTATTTGTATTTATTATTGCCATCATTATTATTATAGCTGTAATTGTTACTTTTAAAGTTATTATTATCATTATTATTATTTTGTTATTAAAATTATTATTATTATATTATTATTGATCTCATCATTACTATTATTATTATTAAAGAATTAAACTTTACAAACGAGGCCACACACAAACATAAATAAATAATGACGACAAAATACAGGATGTTACACATGAGTCGGGGGTATTGCATGAGACGAGGTATCCCGGTGCTGTGTCAGTCTTTGGACATGAGTCGGGGGTTGTGTACAGGCCCCGGCACAACATCAGCTTTCGAGCATGAGTCGGGGATATTGCATGAGACAAGATTTGAGTAATGAAGAGTAATGAGCAAAGAAATGAATGAATGAATGAATAAAGAACATAGATTGAATGTACGTATGTTGTATGATCACGAATGAATGTAAATATAGTTTTTAAAGGAAATAAATTATGTTATTAGAAAAACTAGAACTCACTCAACATCGCTGACTTTTGTATGCATGATAGTTGGCAGGTATTTTGTTGATGCTAAGGAGTTACAAGCATGGATGCATAAGCTACTGGGAGCGTTTTGAGGCTGGCACCCATATTTTGACATGTCATTGTATTTTGAGATGAAAACAAATGTTGTAAATGAATGAAATGCCATGTTTTTAGTTATTAATGAAAGTTTTAAATTCCGCTGCAAAATAAATGTACATTTTAAAATTTTTTATGTGCGATGAATGACCAACTATGAGGTGCCCGGGAATGGGGCCTTACACGACCTCACGTTACTCTTTTTTATCCTTTAGGACATCACCTTTGACTCTTGAATATCCAAGCTTTCTTATGAGTATTCATTATACAATGTGAGTATTCATTAACCTTTTTATATGTTTTATATTTTGGAGAAATCATGTGATTCAATATTCATATTCATTCTTATTCTATTTAATTCTAAATTCAATTCAAGACATGTTATGTTATTATTTACAATTATATGTTTATAGTTACATAAACTTGATGAAAACACAATCATTAAATTATGCAACCACGATACCAATGATAGATCTATTGGTTTCACAAACCCACCCCATTTGTTTAGTCGCATGGTGATTGGAACCAGAATCATTCGTTCTATAAGGCTTCGTCTGCGGATCGAGTCAATTCAATCATTAGATTTGATTGTGTTGGTTTGTCTTTTATGTTACACTATTGCATTATAAGTCCTGACATTGCCATGTGAATTGAATTATTTTCAATCATTTTAATCAATTTATATATGTATTTAAACCTATGTTTACTCACCGGCTAAGTCGTTATCTGAGTCGTTATTTTTTCACATGATTTTAGGGATGTAGATTTGCGGACTTCTATATGCACATTTAGGGCTTGGACTTAGTTAAATTAAATTTGATTTTATATTTTATTGTAAGGTACTGTTTGATTAAAATTATTCAATGAAAATGACATTTAATATTATTTCAACGCATTTACTACCATGTGTTATGAGCAATTGATTCACATTTGTCCGCATCGATGATTCCACCATCGGTTGGGGTGTGATATATTGTGATGTAATGTCCCACATTGGTTGGGAAAGGAAAAAAAAGTATCTTTATAAGAGGGTGGATACCTTCCCCTATTGGACACGTTTTAAAACTGTTATGGGGTATTCTCCCCAAGTAGCGGACAATATCTGGTGTGGTTTCTTGCTTGTTACAGTTGGTATTGGAGCTGGGGTCGGGCCGGTGTGCCAGGAAGACGCTGGGCTCCCAAGTGGGGGAGGATGTAACATCCTACATCGGTTGGGAAGGGGAATGAATGTATCTTTATAAGGAGCTGGATACCTTCTCCTATCAGATGTATTTTAAAACTATGATGGGGTATTCTCATCCGGTGCGGTTTCCTGCTTGTTACATATTTGGCTCTGATGTCTTTACCTATTCTCTGCACTCATTTCTAGTATATTGATAGTTGGTTGAACGTCTCGATGTCTTGTTGTACTCAACGTATCAGCTCGAAGCTACCTTCAACACATCTGAATCGTTCATACCACTTTTTTTTATTTTTTAGATTGTTTTATCTGTCGTTGAACTTCGATGAGTTTTGGCACATCTCTCTCCATTTTGAGCAAAGTTGATGATGGGTATGATATTCATCCTATTCCAAATCTCATAAAACTTGTGATAACACGACTTTGAAAACCCGCTGAAGATTGAAAGTTGGCAACTGATAATTAAAAGTGATTAAGACAATTAGTTTAAACTAGTATTAAGCTCCCACGTTGCGGGGAGGCGTAAAAACGTACCAAATAATACCAATGTCATACCACCATCAACTATCACCAACACCGGGATAACTTGCATTAAAATATAAATAAAATAAAATAAACCAAGACGTAAAAATATTAAACCACACACGCAAACAGAAAACATTAAATACAATAGCTAAGTTGATGTAGGAGCCCGCACGTTGTGACAGACAGTTAAATGGAAAAAATAAGCATAACAACATTGAACCATACACACATATTACGACGCATTAACTCTGAAAATTTAGACTGTATAAAAGACGAAAAGTGTAGAGGAGTAAAAGTGAAAGTAAACAATTATAGGGGTTAAATAGTAAGAGAAAAAAATTAAAAGTATTGTGTTTGAAATAAAAAATTTCAAGAAAGAAAAAATGACAAAAAAATTTCAATGCTTAGTGTACAATAATTAATTCAATTTTAGTTTGGTAATTAGTAACATTTAAATAAAAATATCATTTAAAAAGTAAGCAATAACATGATCCTTCATGATGTCGGTATACCATGTTTCCAAAGCTTCCCCTTCATCCTTCGACCAACTTAGTCTTACACCGGACCGTTGTTGTGGTTAAAATGTGTAGGCATGAGGCATTTTTATAAATCATTTTTGAGGAGGTATAGTCATTTTTTTGTTTCTTGAAGGATTTGTTGTGTATCTGAAGCGTTTGTTGATTCCACCCATGATTGTGTAGACCCGTTGGGAAAAACTTTGAATGATCATTTGTTATTAGTTTTTGTTGATTTATAAAGTATAAAAAAGTTGTCCTTTGAACGTTTGGTTCAATATATCGTTTTTTATTATCGTTAGAACTTTGAGCCATTTGGTCACTTCTATATCTGCATTAATTGGTGTCAAAGCTTTTGGTTCTCAAATGGCTAGGCGAGGAGGTGAATACTCGCTTGCTCGTAGAATCATCGACAAGGGCAATGACAAGAGTGTTTCTTTGCATGTGCTCATGGAGAATATCAACATTCAACTCCTAGATTCACCAATAGAGGCAGCAGTATAAGACTCCGACAATGAGTCCAAATCTTGAAATATAATAAGAGATCAAGCAGCACTACCAACGAGTTCAAGATCTTGAGTTAGTAATTGCAAAGATAGTGATCACAAACATAAAAATTCATTTGGTAATGAGATACAAGAGTTGCAATTGTCAAATATAAAGGGCCGTGTAAAATTAGTGGGCATACGACTTGTATGAATAACATTAGCTATGGGCAAATCGTTGGTGAATAATAATCATTTGTATATAATTCATGGTGAACTAAATTCAATGGTGAGGAATTTAATTTGAAGAAGCCAATGGTCCTTTCAAAGTTAGTGATAATACTTTTAAGACTTGATTCTAGAGTTTTAATACTATCTATTTTTGTAATTAACTTTTATTTTAGTTTATTTATTTTCTTTAAGTTGTTTAGTTCATGATAAATATTAGGGTTTGGTGAACATTTGTTATTCATTTTTGTTAAATTATAAAATATAATAACCTTTCGTTTAATGATCATCTTTGATTATTAATAGACTTTTAAATCATTTGATTATTCCGCATCATTTTTATTAGAGTAAATTAAAAACTTTATTTACTAGTATTTGCTTAAAACGAATAAAATATTTGGTCTAAAAAACTAGTCGTTACTGATGACTATATCCTGGAAAATGGTACCACAAAATATTGTTTCGCTCATGTGAATCATTTCACATACAACCTCACATGACCCTCACACTAGGCATCGTGGTGTTCTACTTGTGACTGAGGTGTCACATCACCTTTCATGCCGCCTTTCAGGCAAACATATTACAGAACGTAATGTAATATATTACTAAGGTGTCATGTCACCGCTTAGGGTGGAATAAAACACGGTTAATAAAACGAGTCTTCAAGTTTTCACAGTAATACTATTCATAAGCATACAAAGATATAAGTAATAAAACAAAGTTATTAGTGCACGATAGAATGTATCATAATCAACCTGGATCCGGGTGACTGTCCCCAGTGCTAAAACATCCCCTAAGCCATACCCCTTATTGTTATGGGTTTAAGTGTGCCCTACTAAGCATCGTGAAACTATGCTAATTTATGACACAACAATTATTGAATCTTAATAAGGGGTTTCCCTGTTCTAAGGGCCCATTGTGTGTGGGGATTCTCCAAATAGTACTATCTACAAACCACGCGGCTCCCAATGAAGTTAATGATTATGCTTACGTTCGGGGACAATAGTAGGTAATATTGCACCATAAAGTAAGTTTTAAAGAGTATGTATTCCTAGGGGTGTTCAAAAAATCCAATATCCAAAAATATCCGAAAACCGACCCATATCCAAATCTGAAAAAATTGATTCGAATTCTTATTCAGATATTTGGATTAGATCTCATCTGTTTTGATATCACAATTTTTTTTCGGATATCTGATTAGTCCAAATAAGACTTCAACTATATTTCAGCTCAATACTCATTACTCAACTATCTATTATTTTTCAATTCAATGACAGAAGACATTACACATTCTAGTTATAATCCTAAATTTATGCAATAATCAACCGTCATTCTAAATTAGAGATTCTAATCTTCGGGTTTTACAATTACCTATTTGTTTTAATTTTGAATTTGCATACAAGTCAAATTTTATTTTTTAGTTTTATATATTTTATTGTGATTTTTTACTTATAAAATGTTAGAATAAACAGACTAGCAAAAAAACCAAAAAAACTTAAAAAATATTATTTGGTTTTTTCGGATAAATTCGGATTATTAGGATATATCTGAATCCGATCCGAATTGAATTCAGATAGATTCGGATCTGATAGAAAAATCCTTATTGGATCTGATCGGATTTCAGATAGGGTCCTGAAATTTTCAAATCCGAATAATTTGAATAATCCGTTATCAGATCCTATGATCACCCCTATGTAAAACATTAAACAAAAGAATGCCGTCCAAAAGAGCTGAGTAGCCACCTCATGCCAACCTCAACAACCATTATCTGCTAACCGGAAACACATAAAAGTCAGCGTTGCTGATTGAGTTCTAGTTTTATAATAAACCACTTTTCTTTCATTAAAAACCGTTCTTTACATTCATGCGATCATACATCATACGTACACATGACAATAGCATTATTATTCCTCATTCATTCTTTAACTTTCGTTTATTCATCGTACGTCATTATCATTCACATTCATACATACTTTCTTTCTTTCGTTCGTACCATTACTTCCGATGACATGTACATTACCCCGAACATTATGCACGACGCGGGTAACTGGGCATGAGGTCTTTTATATACCTCAAACATTGTACACGAAGCTGACTCCAGCACCTAGGGTAGGTACATTCACCACTTATCTTTTCTCTTTCATTCCGGATCAATGCCATATGCTAAACCCCGAACATATTGCACGAAGCTGGTAACTGGGCCCGAGGTCTTTCATAGACCTCGAACATTATGCATGAAGCTGACTCCAATACCTAGGTGTAACACCCGGCCCCTCGCATCAACAATTTGTCCGCTTTGCCCACGAGAGCTCACGATTTGCTTTTGGTTGCCCGGTGAAAACTTCCCAGGGAGGTCACCCATCCCTATATTGCTCCCACCTGAGCACGCTTAACTATGGTTCTCTCCTCTCATCCACACCAATACGCCCAAAATGCGTTGTTGATGTTAAAGGCTAGACATTCCTTATGAACCAAGAATCTCTCCTGTCCACGACCGATTGGGATATGTGTAGGTGCAGGATCGTTGAAGGGTGTAAGTTACAACACAATCACAAAGAGGAGATTAACTAAACTTTGATCAAACAGTAACTGGATTAACCAAGTTGAGTGCTAAGAACACAAGTAATGCAAGTGACAGAACACAAAGAACACAAGTGTATGGTTTTCAAGAATGCAGTATATTGCTTTCTCTATGTTCTTTTACAAGTGTTACAAAGCATATATTAAAAGATACAAGAACATGAGATACTTATACTACATCCTACAGCCGGCTATACTTTGAAAGCCAGCTGGATACAATTGACTAGACACAAACAAAATCAATTGTAGAGTCAAAAGGCAGATTGCCTTTTGACTTGTGACTATGACATGCCATAGCTCACATCATTATCTATTACAAAAGGATAAAGTACATAAAGTAGAAAGTTACAGACTTAAGACCTCAATGTACAGTTACCAAAAGCATGGACCTTTTCACCAACTCATGTAAGTTGGTGACTTGCAGAGATGCAGCGGAAAGGTGTCCAACTTTATGGAACAGTACATCAGATAAAGCATGTTACTAAAAGTCTTCGGAAGAAATCTGTCTTCATGAAATTAAAGCTTCGGAAGACTTTGTCTCTGAGGCTTCGGAAGACTTCATGTTTGGCTTCGGAAGATATTGGTCTTGGCTTCGGAAGATTTCACACTTAGAGTATTCTGTTTCATGTGTGAAACTTCCTAAGCTTCTTCTTTAATGCACTTGTGCAGCATGCAGGATAGACTTAAGATGTTTAGGTTGCATCAGCCTCTTCATTAATCTCTACAAACTCCCCCTAGGCTGATGCTACCAAAACACTTACAAGACTTCAGATATCAACAGTCCTAATTAGGATGATCACCAATCCTTTCTTCATAAGGTGATCAGGATCCTTCAAACTGTCAAAGTGTCTTCTCATATCAAAGAGGTCATGCAGAGGAAACTGAAACGTATCTTGCCATGTGTAAGTGTCTTCAATGCCTGATCTCTAATGGCATGCCATCTTTCTGGATTTGTGGTGTATGTCCAAGACAAGATGGGTCTTCCTGATGCTAGAGGAGCTATTTGAATTGGAGTTGATGTAGCATCCTCTGGCTGCACAATCTTAAGATGTTCTGACTCATCCTGGATTTAGAAGAGGGTGCAGTCTTCTTCTTCTTTGGCTTGGTTTAGAAGCCATCCTCTTCTTTCTCTTACTAGATTTTAACTGAGAAGACTGGCCTGCAACACCAGATTGATCTTCACTGTCTTTCTCAGTTGGGACTTCCTCTCTCTCAGGCTCAGAAGGAGAGGGAGGTTGACCCTGCTGTGGATCAGAAGATGAAGCTTGCTGAGTTTAGCAGGAGGTCCAGGTTGTGTTGTCTCTGGTTGTTCAACCTAACCTCCACTTTAGGTGGGGCTTGACTTGGAGTGGAGTGTAAGTCAATGAGCTCTCCACTTTTGATCTTCTTGATCACCCTAATGCTCATCCATAGTGGATAGAGACATGGGGCCAAGTCTCCTTCCGGAGAATCCATATAGCTTCAAGAAGCTCATCATCCTCTGCCTATCAGTAGACTTCTTCATGCTCTTTTGGATGATAGCTCTTGATTTTGTAGCTTCTTCCCTTAGTTTCTTCTTAGTTGTCTTTCTGTCCTTGATTATCTCAAGTTCAAGCTGCTTTAATACTCAAACTCAACATAGTCATAGGACAAGGAAGAAGTGCATCTGCCTGATAGAAGCCTGTGGCACTCAGGTAGTTGATCATCTTGATCCTCTCTTCTTCTTTGTCTACCTGAGGTTCTTGTTGAACCACATCTTCTTGTGCAGGACTTTCCTGAACTGGGGAGAGGGTAGGCATATCCTTGTACAGTCTTTTTCTTCTTTTCTCTTCTGACTTGTACTAGGAGTTCTGCATCTTCTGCCTCCTTCTTCTCCCTTGACCTTTCCAGGTCAACCAGTTCATTCAACTCATCTAAGGGGAGAGAAATGACATTGTCTATGTCATAGTTCCTAGTCTGAAAGTTTATCCTGACTGCCCTTAACTCATCATTCTGAGGTATCTGGTCTGGCAGCCCTGATAGCAGACTCCATGAGTCTTGAAGACTCAGCAAGGAACTTTCTCCCCTTAGCCTCCTTTTCCCTCTCTCTCTTCTTCTTCAATCTCCTCAGTTGTCATTTTTCTTTTCCTTTTGTCACTCACAGACCTTTGTGACTCAGGGTGGAGAGCTTTGGCCTTCATTGCTTGTTGCAGCATCTGAGCTCAGGCCAGAGAGAGGTTGAGAAGCACCTTCACCAGCAGGTGTCTCAGAAGGAATGTGGATCTCTGCAGCAGTTGATGATGATGAGACAGGGCTCTCAGGTTCTGCCACTGGGCCTTCAGTCAAGGATTCCCCTATGAAGCTAATCTTAGGGTCCCCTCAACATCCAGTTGACCGATGGCATTGCCTGATTGCCTAAGTCTCCTTCTTAAGCTGAACTCTGCAGTGATCCTGTCTTGGATTCTTTTAGCCAGTCTGTCAGCTTGTCTTGATTGGCTTGGGTTGACAAGTGGCATGTTGACTAGATCCAGACCTTCATAGTAGTCCAAGGTCTGAAAATTGAAGACTTCTTGTTGTCCTTGAACTCTTATGATGATTAGGGCTTTCCTGATGTTGTCATACCTCCACCCAATGATGTGATTGGAAGATGGTGAAGGTGACATAGCCCTTGGTATCCCATCCTCAAACAAACTCTGTATGAAGGAGTCTGTGTAGTCCACATCAATGTGAACTTGAGGAGGTTGCTGAGAATGCACAATTGCAAGTGAGGATGGTGAGTCCTCAATGTCCATTCTCTCTGAAGAACTCCCAGGTTCTGTGGCTGTAATGACTTTCTCCCCCTTTTTGGTAGCATCACCCACTTGCATAGGTGAGCTGGAAGATAGGTCAATCACATCCACAGGTTCTTGTGTTCCTGGTTGAGCTCTTCTTAGGGTCTCCCAGCTAGTTTTTCCTTAAGATATGAAATCTCAAGTTGCTGATCATTGATCCTGTTGTGTAAGGTAGTCACCTGAGATTCAAGGTGACTGACCTTTGAGACTAAGTAAGTGCATGTTTTAGACAGTTTTTGCACTAGTAGTCTCAGATTCCCCTCATCTTCATCAGAAGACTCATTGGGGATGAGATGATTGGACCAGAGTCCTCTCTCTCACCACCAGCTTGAGGTTCTTGGCTGCTGGTTTTCCTCTGCTCACTGGCAATCTCAGTTGAGATGTTAGTGGGCTGAGTTGCCATGGTTGAGGTCTTAATGATGTAATCACTTTCAGAGGTGAGAGCCTCTTCCATATGGACATCCTGAACAGGTTCAGGAGTGTCCACCTCAGTTGTAGGTGACTGATGTGGGATAGATGTAGGAGACTCAGGAGTATTCATCTCTCTTTGAGTAGGGGAAAAGAAGAGAGACTCATTATACTCACTGAAACCTAGATCTTCATCAGTATAGAAGTCAGGTTGGGAATTGGTTGGTTGAGATCTATAGGCTGGGGATGGTAACTGTCCCCTGAAGGTTGATCACTTGAGTGTTGAGACTCAGAGTGATGGCTTAAGGCAGTGTGGCTAATGAGCTCATCAGGCTGAGCATGAGGAACCTCAACACCAACTTGAAGAGATGGGAGTGGTCTGCTCCTCAGGAGAAGTGGGAGCTCCAGTGTCCACTTCTTCCTGTATGGTGAGTATATGGGGGCCTCCACAGACTGAATAGCCTGAGCAGGGGTTCGTTTGGATTTTCTTTGGTAGTGATGGTGATTTGAGGCTGTGAGAGTGGTTGGAGATAGCAGGTGTGGGCTCAACACTAGCTTGTGCTGCTAGGTTGTCACCTTGAGCAATGAGCTCTAACATTTTTGGGACTAGGGCTGTTTCTACCCCAGAGAATCCAACAGTGGGCTTTCTTAGGATTTTAAAGATGCCAGGCTTCATCTGTCCCAATTTAAGAATGTTACCTGTTTCCCTCAACTGTGAGCCCAGTTCACAGTTAAGAATGTACTGGACATATCTAGAAAACATGTAATACTCTAAGAAGTCTAAATTAGCAAGTAAATTTGTATAAACAAATGAGAATACTGAATTTGACCCCCTGAACCATTCCATGGATTATGAAGGAGAGATCCTCAGGAATCTGGTCCCATCCACCATGCTTGTTTGATAAGCTGTGGATGACCACATGGAGCAGGAATCTCCATTGGGATGAGACCTTCCCTTCCTAAAGGTCTTTACAGAGAAATCTCCCTCATATCCCATCTGCTCAAAGGAATGATTGACAGCTTCCTTTGGGAAAAAACACCTCACCTTCTTCATCATCCAGCTGAAGATGCCTATTGATGATGGCCGGAGTGATGAAGATTGTTCTCCCCTGCACTGTGGCAGACAGTGCCTTCTCCCCGTCCATAATGACCTCTTGGCAGGTCTTCCAGAATTCAAGCAGCTGATCCTCATAGAGTGGAGGATCAATGGTTAGGGAGGTGAAGTAGTTTGACAGAGTTAGGAAACGGCAAACCTCTGAGAAATGAGGATCTTTCTCAGAGCTTAACAGAGCACCTGATTATGTTGTCTGTGTAGCTGCATGGTAAAGTTGGGATCATTTCTGTGAGCAAGGTTGGCCATTTTAAGTAGCTTAAGGATGAAGAAAGAAGAGAGAAAGAAATTTCAGAGAGAATTTGGGTTTTAGGTTTGGAGGAAGAACAGATGATAGAAAGAGGGGGAAACCGTTGGTTTATATGTGAGAAGGATTTCAGATAAAGTTTAATGAAAGAGGATAAACTTTGAAATCCGATGTCGGTCCCACCTCTGAAAAAGTAGTTTACTTTTGCTCAAAAAGTAGTTTTCTTGGAAGTCAAAAAGCTTCCGAAGGTTAATATCTTCGGAAGTTTTAATTAAAAAGCTTCCGAAGCTAAAATGACTTCGGAAGAATTTCCTGAGAGTTTTGAGAATTTTGCTTCGGAAGAGAAATAAAACTTGAGTGCTTTGTATATAAAACAACAAAGCTTCCGAGAGTTAATTTTGCTTCGGAAGTAAATGGTCCTTGAAAATAAGTAAGTGTCTGAGACAAGTATTTAAGCTTCAGAAGATAAATCTGAAAGCTCTTCGAAGGTAAATTCTTAGACAATTATTTATTTTGAAGGCATGATTTGCTTCCGAAGTTAAAAGCATAACTTCCGAAGTATCAGAAATTTTCAAAAATCTAAGGAAAGTCTTCAAAAAGAAATTTTTATCCAAAGAAAACATGAGTTTATGAAAGTGATGAACTAGACAACTTAGGACACACATACTTTTAAGAAATAATAAGAATTAGTTTTAAGAAAAACTTACTCAAAGTTTATCATCCCAATAGCTGATATTAGATATTTAAATCTCTGTTCATCAAAAGCCTTTGTAAACAGATCAGCATATTGTTCATCTGTGTGAACTTTGACCAGTTTAATTAATCCCTTTTCATAGTTATCTCTTATTAAATGATACCTGATATTGATGTGCTTTGTCCTTGAGTGCTGCACAGGGTTCTCTGTGATTGAGATAGCACTGTTGTTGTCTATGTGAATGGGAGTCTCCTTGAAGTTTAACCCATAGTCCAGCATTTGATTTTGAATCCAAAGTACTTGAGCACAGCAGCTTGCAGCAATGTATTCAGCTTCAGCAGTTGATGCAGAGACAAGGATTGTTTCTTGCATTGCCATGAGACAACCCTTCCACCAAGAAATTGACATCCCCAGATGTAGACTTTGCAGTCATATTGCAACCACCATAATCACTATCTGTATAGGCATACAGATTGAAGTCAGAATTCTTGGATACCATAAACCAAGTGTATGCACCTTTGAGGTATCTTAGAATCCTCTTGACAGTGATAAGGTGAGACATCTTAGGGTTGGCTTGATATCTTGCACAGATGCAAGTAGCAAACATGATATCAGGCCTGCTAGCAGTAAGATACATAAGAGACCCAATCATAGCCCTGTATAAGTGCTCATCTACACACTCCCCCTCAAGATCAGGTCCAAGGAGTGGTTCCTAGCTATGGGTGTCTTAGCAATCTTACAGTCAGTCATGTGAACCTCTTAGTATGTCCTGAACATACTTTGACTGACTTATGAAGATGCCATCTTCAACTTGCTTCACTTGAATTCCCAGAAAGAAATTGAGTTCCCCCATGGCACTCATTTAAATCTGTCTTTCATCAGCTTCTCAAAGTCTTTGCAGAGCTTTGGATTAGTTGAACCAAAGATGATGTCATCCACATATACTTGAACTAGCAATATGTCTTTTCTTGTCCTTTGATGAAGAGAGTTCCATCTATAGTACCTCTCCTGTATCCATGTTTACAAAGATACTCAGATAGTGTCTCATACCATTTCCTGGGTGCCTGATGCAGCCCATAGAGAGCTTTGTCAAGCTTGCAGACATAATCAGGATGATCAGGGTCTACAAAACCAGGTGGCTGTTTGACATATACCTCTTCATCTATCACTCCATATAAAAAGGCACACTTCACATCAAGTTGAAAGACCTTGAAGTTCTTGGATGCAGCAAATGCCAGGAATATCCTAACAGCTTCTAATCTTGCCACTGGAGCAAAGACATCAGTGTAGTCAATCCCTTCTTCTTGTGTGTATCCTTGAACAACCAGTCTAGCTTTGTTCTTGATGATGATGCCTCTATCATCTTTCTTGTTCCTAAACACCCATTTGGTTCCAATGGTAGTCTTCCCAGAAGGAAGAGGACAAAGGTTCCAAACTTTCTGCCTTTTGAATTGAAGCAGCTCTTGTTTCACAGCTTCAACCCAACTTCCATCCTTTAGAGCTTCATCAACTTTCTTTGGCTCTATCTGGGATAAGAAACAGGAGTGAAGACAAATATTTGCTTCATGGGTTTGTTCTCTTGTCCTTACCCCTGTGACAACATCTCTAATGATGTTTGTGGTGGGGTGAGACTTGTGGATTCTAAGCTGAGGGATCACAGCAAGTTGTTGAGAAAGATCTAAATTAGAGAAATTTAGATCTGGCATAGATGTTTCACCCACCACATCAGCATACTTTTCAAGTGAAACTTGATCCAAGCAATGTGGTTAGTGGCATCAAGAAATTCTTGGTCACTGTCACCACCACCATTGTTGTCTTCCAAAATTGAGGTGTTCTTATCTGGTTGTGGAACCTCTAATCTAGAATTTGAAGGCATACCAGATGTATCAGCTGAGTTTGTCATTGTTGTGCTGATAGAAACCTCATTTGCAGAAGTAGTTCCAACTAGAGCTGAAGATGTATGAATTGAAGGTCTTCCTAGATCAAATCTTGGATCAGGATCACCTATATTTAAATTTTCTGTAGATCCTGAAACATTCTCACAAGATTTGTTAAAACAGTTGGTAACTAAATCAAGATCAAATAACCAATCTGGACTAGAACCAACAACACAGAGTATGTGTTCATTGAAAGTCACATTGCCTGACTCCTCAACAATTCTAGTTCTAAGATTGTATGCTCTATAAGCCTTAGCTTGGGAGGAGTATCCAATAAAGTGTCCATCATCTGATTTCTCAGCAAACTTGGCAATTTGATCTTGGTATTCAAGATGGTGCAAGGACATCCAAATGATCTGAGAAAACCAATGAAAGGTTTCCTCTTATGCCAAAGTTCATAAGGAGTCTTGCCATGAGTCTTAACTACTAAACTCTGTTCTGCACATAGCAGGCAGTGTTGACTACCTCTGC
The DNA here is from genome assembly GCA_025506515.1 of Flaveria trinervia. Lineage (NCBI taxonomy): Eukaryota > Viridiplantae > Streptophyta > Magnoliopsida > Asterales > Asteraceae > Flaveria > Flaveria trinervia. The sequence goes on from JACCIX010000894.1 coordinate 45,317, forward strand.
CCAGATGGTGATAGGCAGCTTAGAGTCAGACAGCATGGTTCTTGCAGCTTCAATCAATGTCCTGTTTCTCCTCTCAGCAACACCATTTTGCTGAGGAGTCATGGGAGCATTGAATTGTCTTGTAATACCCTTTTCATCACAAAATGTATCAAGGATTTGGTTCTTAAATTCAGTTCCTTGATCACATCTTATGATCTTGACCTTGTGATCAGACTGATTCTCAATCTTTATATTGAAATTCTTCAGAATCTCAGGAGTCTCATCCTTAGTTCTAAGGAAGAAAACCCCAGTGAATCTTGTAAAGTCATCTGTGATCACTAGACAGTATAAGGTCCTTCCTAAACTCATTACACTGGTGGGGCCAAGAGATCCATACTTTACTTAGGCTTGTGAGATACCTTATGTTGCTTCCCTTTCAGGCATGCAACACAATGGTCATCACTTGTAAACTCTTTCTTTGGCATTCCAGTTACCAATCATGCTTAATTAATTTTTCATGTTCTTAAAGTTTACATGGCATATTCTTTATGCCATATTCTTTTATGCCATAGGAAAGACTCATCACTATTGGCTTTAGACAGAAAGCATGAAACTTCTCCAGAGGGAGAGGTTTCTTGCAAATCCATCTTGTACATGTTTCCTTTCCTGGGGGCTCTAAGCAGGATATGCTCATGAGGAATGACCACACCAGGCTTAAGAACAATGCACTCATGCTCAGTAAAGAGCATGTTATGACTCTGATCACAAAATTAAGATACACTCAGAAGATTGTATCCAAGCTCCTTAACAAAGTTTACCTTTTCTATGCTGAGCTTACCATTTGTGACCTTGCCCCTTCCAGAAATGTAACCACCTTCATCTCCTCCAAAAGCAACTGGTCCTCCATCAATCCTTTCAAAGTTCTGGAGTAGTGACCTATTGCCTGTCATGTGCCTGGAACAACCACTGTCTATGATCCAGACATTTTTGTCTGTCTTCAGCTGTCCCTGCACAAAGAGAAAGATTAGTTACATTTGGAAACCCAAGCCTTGCTTGTCTTGGGCTCATTTGCAGAAGGTAATCAACAGTAATAGATCCTATGGTTGTTCTAAGAGGATCTTGAGCTGTTGTTGATGGAGATTCTCAGTCACTTGGTCTTTCTTAGACATCCACACCACCTTTGGAGTCTTGGACTTGACCTTCAAAACTTCGAAGCTTTTGGAACTTCGGAAGTTTTGATGACTGAACCTTCAGAAGATTCTGCAGACACTACAGCAGACTTCAGTGCTTCGGAAGAACTCCTTTCTTCCGAGACCACTTTTCTTCCGAAGGCAATTTTCCACTTCCCTTCTTTTTAGATTTGGAGCTTCCGAAGGAAACAATTTTCCTTCCGAAGCTTGAATCTTCTTGAGACCCTTTGAAGTCTTTGTTTTGGTCATATGGACAGTACCTTTAGGATTGAAGGACAATCCTTAGCAATGTGAGTGGTACTTCACACATGCACAATTCATCTTCTTCTTCACAAGAGCCTTTCCTTGGAATAGGACTGTCTTTGGTCACATCCCTTCTCCACCTTCATCTTTGCAGATGCTGAGACAGTCCTCTTGGGCTGAGGACTATGCTTGGAGTTTGATGGTCCAGGCTGTGTAGCAGTGGTACATAGCAGATCAATCTTCTTCTTGCTAATGAGATGAGTTGAACAAGAACCAGAACTCTTAGCAGAAGATTTTTGGTTGATGTCTTTAGTCCCTACCACTTTAAACTCTGTAGAGATAAAAACTTGTTTCTGCTTGGAGTCAAAAGTAGCCTTGATCTCTTGAGCCTTCCTTGCCTTTCTTTTGCTCTTTCTGATCAAGTTCTTTCTCATGGACTTGGTCATCACAGTCTTCCTTTTCTCCTCAGAAGGATAGTGGCCCTTCTTGGAATCCTCCTCTTCACTCTTCTCAGAGGATTCTTCACTATCTCTTCTTCATCCTCTTCACTCATAGGATCTATGAGAGGAAGCTCATCTTCACAAGTTCCACACCTAGGAGATCTTACTGACAAGATTGTGTGTGGAGGAGCTATCTCATTGGATCCCAGTCCCTGCCTGTTTTGATAGCACACTTTGTTGTGCAGGGATGAGGATATCATGTTCTTGAAGGTCTTTTCTTCAAGAACACTCTTTTCTGCCCTGGCTTTGCTGATCACAAGCTCAGCCTGGCACTCAGTTAACTTGGTTATGAGATCTTTGATTTGAGTCCTAAAATCTATGTGTTCATGTTTTAGAACTGAAATGGTTTTCTCTAAGTCCTCTATCTTCAGTTTATAATCATTTTCAGACTTTCTAAAATCAGATTTTAAAATGTTTAAGGACTCAAGGTCAGATCTCAGTTCCAAGTTGTAGGACTTGTATCTGTTAACTTTAGCAATGCATTCAGGAGTACAGAGATGTTCCAATACCTTGGCTTCATCATGATCTGCCATTAGTGCTTGGTTTGGAGAAGCATCTTCCACCTGAAAGCTCCAGTCAAAGCCTCCTTCTTCAACAGCAACAGCAGCTTGCTGCTTTGACTTCTCATTCTGGAGAGCTTTGTCAGTGTAGTTTGGTCTGGATTGTGTTTGGCCACCATTTGTTCTAGGTGCCTTACACTCTCTGGCAAAGTGGCCCATCAAGTTACAGTTGTAACACTTGACTTTGCCTTGTCCAGTCCAAACTTTCCACTGGTTGCATTGCTTGGAAACTTCCTTCCAGTCCTCTTGTAGAACTTCTTGGCTCTGTGAGTGAGAAGAGCCATCTGCTGGACTATTTCCATGTATTCCAGATCATCTGGATGGATACAGTCCAGTCTTCAAGAGTGAAAAGAGAGTTGCCACAGCTTTCATCAAAGACACAAAAGCTTGAGAAGAGCTTGTCTCTTGGAATGGGCTTCCTTGAGTGTAGTTCTCCCTTGGTGTCTCTGGAAGGTGATGAAAGGACCCTTTGGTGATTGTCAGGGTAGCATAAGAGATGATGTTTGGGTTCTATGCTATCCCTTTCACCACATGTAGGGCTGAACCCATTTGATTGTTGGAGTTGCCAGATGAACCTTGCATGTTCATCTCCATCTGGTAGCCACTGAGAATCCCATATAACTCTGTCAGAGTAAGAGTTTTGAGATTTTCAGTTCTCTTGATCACCACAAAATAGTGTGTCCATTGCCTAGGAAGTGAGGACATGAACTTCCTTACAATGTCTCTATTTTCAAGAGAAACTCCTCCATCCACTAGGGTATCCACAATCTCAACATACCTGAAATACTGCTGAGTCATGGTTTCACCTGTTTTGAAGGTGAAGTTTTCAAATATCGCTTTAGGAGATCCTTCTTGTTCTCCTTGGCTTCAGAAGAACCCTCATACAAGTTTCAGTGCATCCCACACTGCTTGGCTGTTTTGCTTCTTGAAACCTCTGTACACAGAGTTTGGAAGGGCAGTTGAAGGGCTGTCATGGCTTTTCTGTCTATCTCTACTCTCTTCCTATCTTCATCAGAGTAGTTAGCCACATCTTTGGGGATCATACCAGCACCAGTAGCAGAAGGGGTGCTGGGTATAAAGGTCCATTCAATAGACTCCCACATTCTTGAATCAAGAGACCTGATGAAACCTTCCATTCTCAACACCAGGTGTCAAACTCATCAAGATGATCAGTGGGGACTTGTTCATGGTTCCAGTTTCCATATCAGTTTTGGAAATGGCTGCCATTTGAAAAGTTTAGTATTTGTGTGTGTGAGGGATCTTAAGATGGTGAGATCTTATATCAAGAGCCTGAAATGCTCTGATACCAAATGCAGGATCGCTAAAGGGTTAAGTTACAACACAACAACAAAAGAGGAGATTAACTAAACTTTGATCAAACAGTAATGTAAGGCCTGTTCCCGGACGCTTACACTGGTATTCATCCACATAAACATATACTTTGGCATTTATCATCAAAACATTGCAGCTGAACATAAAACCATGGCATTTCATTTCATCATAAAAACTTTTGCAAAATAATGCATCGTTTGTCGTTTACAAAATTACATTGTTATATTACATCACAAAGCTTAATAATGGATGCCATCCAAAAGAGCTGAGTAGCCTTCTCGTGCCATCCTCAGCAACGTCACACCTGCCAACTGGAAACGTATAAAGTCAGCGTTGCTGAGTGAATTCTAGTTTTATAATAAAACATACATAAATCGTATTTATTTCCTTTTAGAGTCCGTACTATAAGTTCGTTCGTTCATGATCATACATCATACGTACATACATATATATCATTATTATCTTCCATTTCGTTCGTTAACCTTCGTTCATTCATTACTCTTGATATGTACATTACCCCGACATTGTGCACGAAGCGGGTACTGGGCCTGAGGTCTTTCATAGACCTCGAACATTGTGCAAGAACTGACTCCCGTACCTAGGGCAAGTACATTCACCATTCATCTTTTCTTTTCATTCTGGATCAATGCCATATGCTATACCCAACACACGAACATTGTGCACGAAGCTGTTACTGGGCCTGAGGTCTTCATAGACCCCGGACATTATGCACGAAGCTGACTCCAGTACCTAGGGCAAGCGGCAAGGATCCATACATATGGTCAATCACAAGATTGAACCCCAGTGTGCATCCTCTGGGGTAGCTAACCCGTACACAGTTGAGCTAACACCCTTCATTGGGTGTGGACCTCCATACATTTGCTTGCAAGACTTTTTACGTTCATTCATTCGTTATGCATGCATTCATTCATCATGTTCCTCTTTCATTATCTTTCACTTTACGTTACATAATACTTCCAGTTCATTCATTAACATAACACGTAAAGCCATCGAAAGATAAACATACATCATCATGAGGAACATGTCACATCATTCATACATCATCATACAGGGCATCATACATACATATCATACATCATGCATAACCATGCAACATCATCATCATCATCATCATAAGCATCAATCACAATACATAACATGTCCATCATACCATCTATGACCCCAAAAGTCAATTTATATAGTCCCCCGGGAATCTCCCAAGTCAAAGCCTACTTTACACATCTTCCCCATATCAGAAAAATATTCTAAGTCCTTAAGCGCATGGGCACTATGCATGCCCATGGACACTATTCAGGTGCATGGGGAAACACTTAGGCGCATGGGCAACTTTCAGGCTCATGGGTACTGTTCAGGCGCATGGGGAATCCTGGACGTCTGAACACTTAGTAAATTCTAGCCCAATCTAGGCGCATGAATACTATTTAGACGCATGGGCACTATTGGGGCACATGGCCCTACACTTAGTCATCCGACTAACATTTCTAGGCGCATGAGCTACTGTTTAGGCACATGGCTTACACTAATTCCTTCTAAGACAATTTCAAGCGTATGAACACTTATCTAGGCGCATGAGCATTCTGTAAAACATGTTTCTAGGATGTTTTCAACTCCAATCCTCATACTCATCTATCCTAAGCATAATGTGGCTATTCTAAACATGAGTAGCCTATAAACCATCAAAAACCAACATCCAACATTCACAATACATACTGGTATTCACACATAAACTTTGAAAAATTATTTTAATACGTTTTCAGCCCCAAAGATAGTTTAAAACATGTAAAGACCAGGGTCTAGAACTCACCTGGTGCAACTTGGGTGTTCTTCCTTTTAACCTGCTTGGAAAGAGTTCAAACACCTAAAATAAACACCAAAACACACACACCCGAGCACAACACAACCCATAAGCACATAAACACATAACCGGGATAAAACCCGTCATAAAAACATAAAAACCTTGAATTCTTACCTTGAATTCACTCTTCTTCTTCCTCTTCTTCTTCAACCGAGAGTATTCTCTGCTCTCTCTCTCTAAAACCAAGAAAATGGTGAAGTGAGGTGAGGGTGGGCGGCCATACCCACCTTTACACCAACTTTTGAAAGTTTTGTCCTTTTTGGACACTTTTAGTCCCTCCACTTGGACTTTATTGCCTTTCTTGCTTTTATTCTTTATATCTTGACTTAAAAAGATAACCGGGTGTTACAAGTAAACTGATTAACCAAGTTGAGATGCTAAGAACACAGTAATTGCAGGAGACAGAACACAAAGAACACAAGTGTATGGTTTTCAAGAATGTAGTATATTGCTTTCTCTATGTTCTATTACAAGTGTTACAAAGCATATATTAATAGATACAAGAACATGAGATACTTATACTACATCCTACAGCCAGCTATACTTTGAAAGTCAGCTGGATACACTTGACTAGACACAAACAAAATCAATTGTAGAGTCAAAAGGCAGATTGCCTTTTGACTTGTGACTATGACATGCCATAGCTCACATCCTTATCTATTACAAAAAGGATAAAGTACATAAAGTAGAAAGTTACAGACTCAAGAACTCAATCTACAGTTACCAAAAGCATGGACCTTTTCACCAACTCATGTAAGTTGGTGACTTGCAGGGATGCAGCGGAAAGGTGTCCAGCTTTATGGAACAGTACATCAGATAAAGCATGTTACTAAAAGTCTTCAGAAGAAATCTATCTTCATGAACTTGAAGCTTCGGAAGGCTTTGTCTTTAAGGCTTCGGAAGACTTCATGTTTGGCTTCGGAAGATATTGGTCTTGGCTTCGGAAGATTTCACACTTAGAGTATTTTCTGTTTCATGTGTGAAACTTCCTAAGCTTCTTCTTTAATGCACTTGTGCAGCATGCATGATAGACTTAAGATGTTTAGGTTGCATCAACCTCTTCATTAATCTCTATAGTAGGGTGTCACAAGCACCCCCTGTTTGGACTCATCGTCCTCGATGAGCCCGAGAAGTCACTATTATTGGTGAGGTATGTCCCACACCCCGAACGACATAGGAGTGTTTTCTTTTTTGAAACCTATGTGGGAAGGGTTGTTTCCACACCCAAACGACAAACTTAAATTTTGACATTGATGAATACATTGTGACTCATTTACAATTTATTTACCTTGGTTATCATTTTTGTTATGAATGTTGTGTTATATGATGATTCATTATTCTTTACTGTTTACTATACTTCAATGGGATAAACGTGTTTGATGTTACTCATTATTGTATTTGTGAATGTAAAGTGAAAAAAAAATGGACGCCCGTGGATGTGGCCGTGGGCGTGGACGTGGCCGTGGGCGTGGACGTGGCATTGGAGACCATGGCGGTGGTGCTATAAACATGACCCCCGCAGACCTAGCTGCCCTAATAAATGAGCATGTTCAGGCAGCGGTGGCTGCTGCCCAGACGGGACAACCAGCAGGTAAACAATGACAGAAAGTTAAATCAAATATCCTAAATAACCGTATAGGATGTCTGATCAATGTGTGTTGTGTTAAAACAAGACCACCGGTGTGTACTTACAAGTCCTTTATGGACTGTAAACCACACACCTACAATGTTACTAAAGGGGCTGTAGGACTGGTGAGATGGTTCAAGAAGACAGAGTCTATCTTCTCCAATGCAACTGCCCACCTACTGATCAGGTGAAATATGCCACCGGAACTCTGGAAGGTGCCGCACTGTCCTGGTAGAATGCGCAGATCCAGATGCTAGGACAAGCGATGGCAAATGGACTTCCCTAGGCTGAATTTAAAGAAATGATGACTGAGGAGTACTGTCCTCGCAATGAAGTGCAAAAGCTGGAGATGGAGTTCTGGCAACTAAGATGCAGGGCTCGGAAATCGAGGCCTACACAACCCGAACCCAAGAACTAGCGACCCTATGCCCGGGAATGGTGAATGAAGTGCACAAGAGGGTTGAGCATTACATACGGGGATTAGTACCCGAAAATCAAAGTATGGTGACTGCTTCCAACCCAACCACGATTCAGCAAGCCATTCAGTTAGCTCATAAGCTGACTGATCAAGTAGTGGAGCAAGGACGTTTACCTATGCGGGGCGCTGTGGCGAGCATGCCCGGCAACAAGAGAAAGTGGGATAGCTCTAACAACAACAAATCATCATCATCCAGCGGTCAACCCCAACCTCAACAGCAACAATAGCCAGTTCAGCAACAACGGAGGTTCGACAATAACCGTAACTTCAACCAAACGTCTTCAAATAATCAAGGACCAGTGGTTATGGTGGTAGACATCCGAAATGCACTCGGTGTAATTACCATCATGTGGGAAAGTGTGATAACTTCAAGTGTCAACGTTGTGGTAAGATTGGACACGCTGCTAAGGACTGTCATGGTGAACTGTTAAGGAAGCCACAAAAACCTCAGGAAACCCCCAAAGGTTGTTTTGAATGTGGGAAGGAAGGGCATTACAGGCGAAACTGCCCACAACTGCAGAGGAATGGTAATGGCAATAACGGCAATGGCCACAACAACAACAACCATGGTAATAACAACAACGGTGGCAATGGTACTGGTAATGGTGGCAATAACGATGGAGCTAAAGGGAGAGCCTTCGTCATTGGCTCAGGTGAGGCTTTAAATGACCCCACAAATGTTACTGGTAGGTTTTCTGTTAATGGGTTTTTTTCTACGGTACTATTCGATACTGGAGCCGATAGGAGTTTTGTGTCCTTAAAGTTCTGTAGTCTTTTGAGTGATATACCCTATGCCTTAGAATCTAAATACACCGTAGAATTAGCTGACGGTAAACAGATCCATGTAATGCATATCCTTAAAGATTGTAAGATAGAACTTGTCGGTCATACTTTCATTATAGATCTTATGCCTGTTACCGTTGGGGAGTTTTGATGTTGTGGTAGGCATGGATTGGCTCTCTAGCAAGCAAGCAGAAGTCATATGTCATGAGAAGATCATACGAATTCCTGTAGGTGACAAAATCCTTACAGTCAGAGGTGATAGGAGTGGTGCTGTGATAGGCATCATCTCATACATGAAAGCCCAAAAGTTATTGCGAAAGGGTCGTTTAGCTATTCTAGCACTCGTAGCCGATAAGCAAGCGGAAGAAAGGAGAATGGGGGATATTCCCATAGTGCGCGACTTTCCAGAGGTGTTTCCAGAGGATCTTCCTGGGTTACCACCTCACCGCCAAGTGGAATTCCAAATCGAGTTGACTCCCGGCGCAGCCCCGATTGCTAGGGCACCTTATCGATTAGCACCGAATGAACTACAAGAGTTGTCATCACAACTTCAGGAGCTTTTAGATAAGGGCTTTTTCGACCTAGCACATCACCTTGGGGAGCCCCTATTCTTTTTGTTAAAAAGAAGGATGGCACATTCCGGATGTGCATCGATTATAGGGAGTTAACAAAGTAACAGTCAAGAACCGATACCCTTTACCTCGTATCGATGACTTGTTTGACCAGCTTCAGGGATCAAGCTATTATTCGAAGATTGACTTGAGATCCGTTATCATCAACTTCGAGTCCGAGAAGAAGACATTCCCAAGACTGCGTTTCGTACTCGTTATGGTTATTATGAGTTCTTGGTCATGCCTTTTGGGTTGACTAATGCACCTGATGTGTTCATGGACCTCATGAACCGCGTGTGCAAACCCTATCTCGATCAGTTCATCATTGTGTTTATCGATGATATTCTGATATATTCTAGGACCAAGGAGGATCATGAATAGCACTTACGAATGATCTTAGAACTATTGAGGAATGAGTAGCTGTATGCCAAATTCTCTAAGTGTGACTTCTAGATACGAGAAGTGCAATTTCTAGGTCATATTGTTAATGAGAAAGGGATGCATGTTGATCCTGCCAAGATTGGCGATAAAGAATTGGACTACACCCAAAACGCCGAGTGAGATAAGACAATTTCTGGGATTAGCAGGATATTACCGACGATTCATAAGTAATTTTATAGGATCGCACAACCTCTCACGGCCTTGACTAACAAAGGAACGACATACAAATGGAGTGAGAGCCAAGAATCGCTTTTCAATTGTTAAAACAAAAACTCTGTAGTGCCCCGATATTAGCACTGCCAGAGGGAACGAATGATTTCGTGGTCTATTATGATGCATCCATTCAAGGATTGGGTTGTGTCTTGATGCAACGAGAAAAGGTGATAGCCTACGCCTCGAGACAACTAAAGGTTCACGAGAAACTACACCACCCATGACCTAGAGTTGGGGGCAGTGGTTTTTGCCTTAAAGATTTGGAGACATTACTTGTACGGTACCAAGTGCACTATCTACACCGATCACAAGATCTTCAACATATCTTCGAGCAAAAGGAGTTGAATATGAGGCAACGACATTGGGTGGAGCTACTAAAGACTATATTGCGCTATCAAGTATCATCCGGGAAAGGCGAATGTGGTTGCTAATGCCTTAAGCTGGAAGGAAACAGCTAAACCCAGACAGGTGCGAGCTTTACAGCTTACTATCAGCACCCAACTGCCCGAACAAGTTAAGGAGGCATAGATAGAAGCCTTAAAAGTGGAAAATGTTGGTTCTGAGTCGTTAAGGGGAATGGATAAACAACTGGTGGTGAAGGAGGATGGAATTCGGTATTTCATGGATAGACTTTGGGTGCCTGTCTATGGAAATCTAAGGGATTTAGTTATGATTGAGGCGCACAAATCCAAGTATTCTATACATCCTGGATCCGACAAGATGTACCATGACCTAAAGGCGCACTACTGGTGGCCTAACATGAAGGCGGATGTAGCTACGTATGTGAGCAAGTGTTTGACCTGCTCGAAAGTAAAGGTGGAATACCAAAAACCATCCGGACTGTTGCAACAACCCGAGATACCAATGTGGAAATGGGAACAAATCTCCATGGATTTTATTACTAAATTACCCCGGACTAATACTGGTTGTGACACGATATGGGTTATCGTGTATCGGTTGACAAAGTCTGCTCACTTCCTTGCAATTAGGGAAATGGATAAGATGGAGAAATTAACTCGATTGTACCTTAAAGAGATTGTTTCGAGACACGGTGTACCGATCTTAATTATTTCCGACCGCGACGCTCGTTTCACGTCATATTTCTGGAAATCATTGCAGAAATCTTTGGGTACACGATTAGATATGAGTACTGCTTATCATCCACAGACGGATGACCAAAGTGAGCGTACCATACAGACATTGGAGGATATGCTACGTGCTTGTGTGATTGACTTTGGGAATAACTGGGAAATTCACCTGCCATTGGTGGAGTTTTCTTATAACAACAATTATCATACTAGCATACAGGCCGCACCTTTCGAGGCGTTGTATGGGAGAAAATGTAGATCACCAGTTTGCTGTGCAGAAATTGGTGATAGTCAGCTAACAGGTCCCGCGTTAATTCATGAGACGACCGAGAAGATTGTGCAGATACGAAATCGTATGGTTGTAACGTGAGACAGACAAAAGAGTTATGCTGACAGGAGATGGAACCTTTAGAGTTTCAGGTTGGTGACAAGGTTTTGTTAAAGGTCTCACCATGGAAAGGCGTAGTTCGGTTTGGTAAGTGAGGGAAGCTAAATCCGAGGTACGTTGGACCATTTGAAATAGTGGAAAGAGTAGGTCGAGTGGCCTATCGACTAGCCCTACCTGATTCGCTAAGTGGAATCCACGATGTATTTCACGTGTCGAACCTAAAGAAGTGCCTAACTGATGAAACATGGTCGTACCACTAGAAGAAGTTCAAGTGGATGAACAATTGCGCTTTATTGAAGAACCAGTCGAGGTGATGGACCGTGAGGTGAAAACACTTAAGCAAATCAAGATACCCATTGTCAAAATCTATTGGAATTCGCGACGTGGACCGGAATTCACATAGGAACGAGAAGATCAAATGAAGCTTAAGTACCCTCAACTATTCGAAAAGACGATGCCAGCAGACGAAGGTATTGATTTTAAATTTCGGGACAAAATTTCTTTCAACATAGGGATGATATGACAACTCATACAAAATTCACTCGATTTGGTTTCTGTGTGCCAATGCAGTAGACCAGTGATGGAACACTCTCACCATGTAGCGCAATTTCCGGGACAAAAATTCTTTCAACATGGGGATAATGTGACATCCGGTAATTTTTCGTTACCAAACTTTGTTAGTTCCGTTGAGTCTTGCACACACGTGTCGTAAGCACACACTAGTTGTCATTTAACGTTGGTGACCTAATAATAATTAACAATGTTAAATTAATGATAATCTAACTGATTATGTGATTATGGTATTATGTTTATGTGTTTGCATGTTTTAAATGTTCTTTGTGAAAATTAATCGCGTAACGTGGAAATGTGTGTATTAATCCGTATGTGTTGTGTTTTATAAAAATAAAATATATAATTGTTATCATTAGTTATATGTTTATATTATTAAGTTAAAAACACTTTACAAAGAGTTAAAGTCTAATTTTTATAAAATACAAAACATAAGGGTTTAAATGGTAAATATGAAAAATTAATTAAATAAAACAATCCCAACTCCTAATTCCCACCCCATCGGCCGCGACTTCACTCTCTATCCCTCCATTTTTGCAATTCGACCAAGAACAAGCATCAAGGCATCGGATTTGTTCGATTTCAGGTCATACAACAAGTTAGCAACATCAAATCGTGTTCTTTGCAAGAATTAAGGTTAGTTTTGGTGTTTTTGTGGGTTTTCATGTTGGCCGAACCCTAATTCGTGAATGGGTGTTCATGATGTCGAAATTGATGTTGTTTGATGATGTTAGTATGTTAGTTAGATAGTATGCATTGTTTAACGTTGATTATGCACGAATGATATGTGTTTGATGAATTGATCATGAACTTTGATCTAAGACAAACCCTAATTCGAAATTGATGTGATTATGTGATATTGATGATTGTTTGATGAATGTATGATGGTTAGTAGGTTGTATGAATGCTAGGTTATATTGATCTTGCAAGAAACTGATGAATTGAAGGTTGTGTTCATAGGTTACTAATAATAGTAACTTTATTTTCATGATATGATGATTGGATGATGGATTGATGTTGTTAAAGGGTTTATTGTGATGATTAGGTGCTAGATTGTTAATATGAATGCTAGAAACCTTGGAATGGATATTGTTGTTCATATCTTGCCAAAAGTGGAAACTTTTGTTTATGATGATTGATGGATTAAGATGATTAGGTATTGTTGATCATGTCTAGATGTTGTTATGAGCTTGAAATGGTATAATTGTGATGAATTCATGAATACATTGAGTGTTTGATAGATTTTGGAATGTACTTTCCCAAAAGGGAAACTTTAATTGCACAAAGTTTGAAAGATGATAGTTTGAACATGTTTTGGATATTAGGAGCATGTTAGTATGTTCATAGATGATTTCTAATGTGGTAGAATATGTTAATTTAGTTGTGTGGGATGCTTGGATGATTATGTGTGATGTATGGACTTTGATGATCATGTATGATGATAAAGGATGATTAGTAATTAAGGCATTGTGTTTGGGACTGGAAATTGATTATTGTAGTGTATGTTGAATGCAATGAACATGGTTAATGAATAGGATTATGATCATCATACATGAGTGTGAATCTGAGGCCCCTACTTAGTAGGATTAGCAGGGTTTAGGGTGTGAAGTCGTGAGTGGCTTCACATGGCATGTGGTGCGTGATTTGATCTTTGTGTGGCATGTTAGTTATGTTATAACTAGTTGGCATGTTAATGTTTAGATTCGCATGACATGTATGATACTTGGTAGTATGATGATCTAAGTAATACACTTGGATAATGTAGCATACATGTGATCCATTTGAATGTTAACCATGTATGATGTATGAGTATGCTTGCTTAAATGGTTTACAACACCTAATGTCACCAACGGGTCAAATGGGTCAACTGAGTCAAACGTGTTTGTTTTCTGAAACCTTGAGTCTTTGGTTGTAGTGTGCTTAGGGTTTTACATGTTCTCTGTTTACACGTACTCATGTACTTATATGATCTAGGTAACCTCTGAAGGTTGTCTGTCCACTCTTTCTTTCAAGTAAACCCTAAGTATTCATTTCGCATATCAGGTGAGTTCATGCCCCACTCTTTACTTAACCTCTTTTGGGGGAGATAGCATACTGGTAAATTAAAAACACTTTATATGTATTTAAGTTGTGTATAATATTAATGTAGTGCTGTTTACTTTGGAAAAGTCCTCACACTTTCGAATTGTTAATATTGAATAGCGGGGAAACTTGGGTAGTACTACTGGGTCTGACGAGCCCCACCTGTGTGACTCGAGGTCAACCGGTGCAATTTGTCCTATTGAACATTGTCACGACCTGTTAAGTCGTGATAGGAGGCAACAACTTATCACATTCAGCTTCAATTGCAAAATCACTATGAATTAATATTTATTGTTAATAGACTAGCTATCTGTTACAATACACTGCTTATATATCACAACTGTTAAATTGTTTATATTTGAACGCCAACTCTTGAACTCACCAACCGTTGTGTTGAAATTTTTAGTATGCTATTCTTAGGTCGTTAACTTTGTTTTCTATATAGGAGCACTGCACAAGTTCATCATGCATATAAGATTCCGTTTAAAAGACATCTTTTATTCATTAATGTTTACTCATTTGGGTTGGTGCATGTTTTGCCATAGTATGCATTTACATTCTTTGGGTTTGCCTTGTTTTACAAAACGCTTTCGCACAGTTTCAAGTTTAAACTTTGGTTGATTTTATTTTAACGTTGGCATATAGTGTCGTTCTGAGTAACTATTGACTGTGATCCTGGTTTGTTCACATGCCTCGCGTAAAACTCCGCACGTGGATTTTGAGGGTGTGAAATAGGGCAAGCGGTAAGGATCCCATACATATGGTCAATCACAAAGATTGGACCCTAGTGTGCATCCTTCCGGGGTAGCTAACCCGCACACCATTGAGCTAACACCCTTCATTGGGTGTGCACCTCCATACATTTGCTTGCAAGCCTTTCTTACATTCATTCATTTATTAATGCATGCATTCATCATCATGTTCCTCTTTTCATTATCTTTCACTTTACGTTACATAATACTTTCATTTCATTTATTAACATTCAACGTAAAGCCACGGGAAAGATAAGCATACATCATAATAAGGAACATAACATACACAGTCATCAACATCATACAGGGCATCATCATACATACATAACATACATCATGCATAAACATACCACATCATACATCATGCTCAACATAGCGTCTATGACCTCAAAAGTCAACTTATATGAACTCCCGGGAACCTTCCACATCAAAACTTACATCTGCACTTTCCCCCGAAAGTCAGTAAATAAACTATGTTTTCCTCGGTACACCAGCCCTAATTGGACGTATGGGCACCTTTTAGTCACATAACCTCTCATGCGACTGAACACCATGCGAATGGACAATATGCGATTGAACACCTATGCGAATGAACCAATGTGGATGAATACTTGTACGATGGACCTAATGCGGATGGAACTAGGCGTATAAGCCTCAATCGCATGACTCCCTATGCGATTGACCCTCAGTCGCACGACTGGCAGGTGTATGGGGCTCAGTCGTGCGTCTCACATGCGATTGAACCTCAGTCGCATGTCTGGCATGCGTGTGGACTTCAGTCGCACGACTGGCATGCCATTCGGTCGCATAGACATAACTGTGCAGAATACAGCTCACTCCCGAACCCAATCTGCCATTTTCGACCTCCAAGCTCTTCCAAACCTCTTCTAAGCCTAATTCAACCATCCTAAACCTTAGGAATGCATACCACAACACCATACAAGCACACACAAGCCCGAAATCATACATCACTCGCAACATACACAACACATACATACGGGTCAAACACACACATACTTCAAAACAATTTTCAGATGTGTTTTGGCCCTAAAATCATTCAAAAACGTGTAAAAGAGTGGTCCTAGAACTCACACAAACGACCACAACGAGAAGAACTTCGATTAGACCCGCTACACTTTGATTTTGCACGCTTGAGTCCACTCGAACCAAGCTTTTCCCCTTTTTCTCCCATTTTTCTCTCTTCTCCTCTCTTCTTGGCTGATTTTGTGGGTGTGGGGAGAGGGTGAGGGCTGCCCTCTCCCTTTAAATCCCCCCACTCACCCAAATTTCTCTCGTTGGCGAGTTTGGTCCCTCGACTTTGGACTTTATTTCTTTTTCTCCTTTCGTCGGCTTCAAAATAAATAACCGGGTGTTACATTCAATTCATAATAATTAGTTTTGTTTCAACAAGTTATCCTAGCCCGACCCTAGTAAAGTTTAATTTGTTGGCAAGATTCGTCCCTTAACTTTGTAAAGTTAACACTTTAAACCTAATGTTTGGAATTGTGTACTTTATTATTTATGATGGATTTTATTGTTTCAAGAGGATTAAGATACTTTAGTAATTTAGTTTGTATGTCGTTAGGTCTTTCTTAACGGTTTCAAGAGTTTGTTTTTGGTTTAAGGGTTTTAGGAGATACATATAGAGGTTTCTTGCTTGGAGTTGTTGAGCGTTTCGTATGATAGATTTATATTTTAGTTATAATGCATTTGGGTATTAGTTAGCTTCTGGAATGCTAAAGTTATGGCCATAAGGTTGGTGCTTTGGTCATTTTATATTTAAACATGGATTGGGTCGCGTTTTGGGTGCGCTTTATAATGTATTTGTAAGTTTAATGATTTTATCAACTTTTTAAGCTGTCTCCAGGCTTGTGGATTATAATCTACCGGTAAATATTAGTTTAAAAGTTTTTATAAATTTGTATATTATTTTTCTTCCTAGTGAGATGTTAGTTTACTTATATTAACGATTAATTGTGTATAATTCTTAGAAAATTTTGTAAATGCTAATATTTGATTACTAGTTATTTTTATCATTATTAGGCCATTAGCTACTAGAGTCTCAGGTCTTAAGTTGTTTTTGGTGGTTTTAGTCTTTTACACTTGAGGTTCGGTTTTTAACGGGTTTTCGAGTTCGGGTCACTTTGGTCACACTTTGTCACATAACAATTTAATATACTTATAATAAAATTTTGGTTTAGGAGATTTCATGTTTTTAGCTTAAGGACTCATTTTTAGGAATTTTTACCATTTTAGCATGAATAACTTTTATATTTTTGTTTGCCAAGCAAATAAACTTATAAATTATGAAATTTATTTTTCAGGAATTTCTTATCATTATAAGTCTATTATAATTTACATTCGGATTTTATGCATATTTGATATTACGTTAAGTGTCCGTTAAGTATCGGTTTTGATATATTAAGTACTTTAGTTTGATTTTCCCTCTCCCAATCAAACCTATAAGATAA